>NW_019091520.1:503741-519635 GCF_001949145.1 Acanthaster planci
CAAAAATAACTTTGTTACAATTTATATTGCAGATGTACATCTGTATCGTGAACATCGCCACATATGCAGTATTATATGGTGTCAGCAACCCCACCCTCCCAAACACACTTTTGCAAATTTCAATCGCCAGGCAAGTCACTCCCTCTCCCACAATTTCCCATCCCCGCCCCCTAAAATACTCGCCACACATTTACGCCACTGATATATCAGGGAGAATGGACGAGGAACTGTAGAAACTGACGGGGAATCTACAGTTCTGAGTCTATTCTCTGACTTCAACTGTTTCCCGTTGTTACACGAACATGGGTCTTTGATACTCTCCTCGTTAAATACGCACGGGCTTGGGCTGCGTTAAACAAAGAATTCGTGCAGTCAACACCATCAGTACTAGATACATACTTTCGCCACTTCCTCTTGCGCCTTAGAGTTATTATTATACGTGTGCCATTGCAGCGAAAACTAGTAAAACCACCATGGGACTCTTTGAAATTGAGGAGCGATACATCAACTTCATGAGAGTATTTGTGCAGTCAACACTCAGTGCTGGTGCTGGATACCTGTGTGACCGGTTGCCGAAGTATCGTCAACGGTCCCGTTTTGCTGTATGTCCTTTTATTTGGAGTGCGCCCCATAAATTTAGTTAGTGCGCCCTCATTCGTCCTGAATGTTCTTTGCTCCCCAGGAATGTCATGTTTCTTGAAATTACGTAACTAGTACATGTACGAGAGATTCTATTGTAGCTGGACACACCCTTTTGGGTTTGATTTACTATATACAATGTGTATGCACGATTACCTTTGCTTTCTGCCTTTCATCTTTCAAGATGTGCTAACCTAGACGCTGGCCTGTCCTACCTGTGCTGCTTGCTTGCCACACCAGCTGTGTCACATATTGCATGTATATGTTTTTAGGGTTTTTGTTTTGATTGACGAATCTATGGGACAACAATAAACTCACTCATCACAGCAGATTTGTGTCCAATCCATCCCTTACCGGGAGTTTATTCTCTCCACCTCGTGGGTACTTGGGTTCCACTCCAGGGGGGCGCGCGAGCGCTGCCGCTACACCACTGCTATGGCAGATTTCATTTTCTTTAGAAATTAACTGCTGTGTAAGTATATGGCAATAACCCAGCGAAAATCCTTTTTCACAGAAATTGTCCCAGGTAGCAAATTTGGGGTTCAAATTTTCAACATGAAAACCTGTAACCTGAGCCATGTCTTCCTTGATTTACATCAAAGCAAAAGCGCCATCACTTGTCTAGAAATGCTTGGTCATTTTTTAATGTTTAAAAAAGTGCACCGTTCAGTTCAGGTAACTCAAAAAAGATGTCCAACAGTCTTCATATATGGAAGAAGAGTATAGAGATACACAGAAAGTGATTCTAAAAAAAATCATTTGAAGAAATCGGACAAATTATGTTTTTGTTGTACGTAAAGATACATTCTTTAAAAAAAATTCTTATAAATATTGTAGTGTTGCTCGATTTAAAAACAAAAAAGTTTTCTATTCAGTTTACACCCTTAGGTTTGATAAAAAGAATACACTTTGATAATTAAACCTTTTGCTTTGGTTCGAATCAGACGGTTTTCAGTTAGTAATGGAAAAAATCTTGAATAAAAAACAAACATAGAGTGAGAAAAAAGTCAGCGCTTACTATTTCATTATTGCTTGGTTTAATTAAGAATTGTATCTAACGCTGTCATTTTAATGTTAACGATTGGAAAGTATAGATATAGAAAAACCTCGAGGTTTTCAATGTTTCCCTATCTGCAATACATAATTATCTTGTTGCAGTGACGTCCAATTCTGTCTGCTTTTGCATTCGCCTGAAATATAAAAAAGGTGTAGACAAGCATCTATAGCATGACGCATAATAATTCTGGGATGTACGTATACAGACATTTGCTTTGGGGCCAGATTAAAACAAAATGTATATTTTTTACCCACCAAAGAGCACAGATGGTTTTAAGAGTTCACATAGTTGCACTAACTGCACTGTCTGGGGAATCTATACCAGGCACAAAATGGGACAAAGGGGTACCCCCCCAACAATCCAATCCCTTTACACACTCAGACCTATTGTCACTTAACACATTCCCCCCAGAGGTGTGAAACGAATTCCTGAGATACCAGTATTATAATGACCCAAAGAAGGCAGGGGTTATGTCTGTCCCTGAGTTTACTTCATATTATGGGGAATCGGTGCAATGAAAAACGACGTCAACCTGAGTACGTATCAAGAGTGCTTCACAATATGGAGCTTTGTGCACGAGAGTGGAAGGCTCCTAACTTCTTCTACACATTCCATGGGGAAGTGGTGAACCATGATTCAAGCCGTCGACAAGCCATGGCTGTAGATCACTGTGTTCAAACGCGACCTCTAACTGAATTAGCAGCACGAAGTGTTCAGCTTTCTTTGTGTCCCATAATATTGTGATGGGTCACAGGTGATTGTATGGACATTGCCACCGTCCATTGTATCGCAGATGTTTGTTAGGAGAATGCCCATTGTATTTACTTGAATTACCTTACACACCTGTGGTTCTTTTAACTTTACAGTGTGGGTTAGCACCCATAACTGTGTGCGATTTATAATTTGTTTTTGAAATATGTATTATGAAAACTTGTAGAGAACGGCATTCCTATTTTCAAATCGCACTTACAATGTGCATAAAACGTAAACCTCCGGTAGCAACGCATAAAATGAAAGCTGTTACGGTTGTAGTCTAAAGCGACCATCATAATGTTTTGCCTTTCATGTATGACTATAGTGGAGTACAAGCACACAATTTCCTTTTATACTTACGTCCTTGGTACAATGGACGGTGGTAATATCAGTACGTTCACCTGTGGTGCATCACAATATTATGGGACACAACGACAGCTGAACACTTAATAGTGCTGATTGAATTTGAGGTCACCTTTGAATAAAGTGATCTGTAGCCATGGCTCGTCAGCAGCGTGAATCATTGTTCACCCACTGTGCCATGGAATGTGTTATAGCCACCCACTCTTGTGCACAAAACCTCCATACTGGGAAACACTCTTGGCACCTACTCAGGTCGACGTTGTTTTTCCTATTGCACCGACCCCTCAAACCGTGCAGTTAATGCAACTACGTGAACTCGTAAAGCATCTTGGCTGTACGGTGGGTGCAAACTATATGTTTTCTTACATCTGGCCTCAAAGCAAATGTCTGTATATGTTTAGCCTAGAATAATCATGCATCATGCTGTATGTGCTTGTATGTGCTTGTCTACACCTAAAAGGCCCGTTCATATTTCAGGCGAATGCAAAAGCGGATGTGGACGTCACTACAAGTTGCCAGCTAAATTTGCCTCAAGTTGAAATCTGTTCAGCCTTGCGAATTTGCAACGCGACCATTTATTTCATCTGACATCACAAAATTTTCGTATTCGCTTTCGCCGGGAGTTTGAACCTGCCTTAAGATTGTAACACTTTCGTTGTTACACTTTTACCCTTTGTTGTTAACTCTGAAGGTGTATTTTTACTTTTAGCCAAAAAATAAAAGAATCTTTGGCAACTTCAGGCAAAATCTGACTGATTATCTAGTATGTACGGGTGGAAATACTCAATTTATCAAGTGTTCCAGGGTACTGAGTGTGAGTCATCATGGTATCGTAGATATGTCACTGTCTAGAAGATAAGTTCCCTCTATTAACTGTCGCTGTAGTACCCTTCTACACTAAACATCTATGGATGACTCTCGTTGTTACCAAATATGGGGGACCCAGTAAAGTGTTCGCTCTATCCGGAATTCGCTGAATGCACCGGACGTATATGGGCTCGAATCACCAATACTGTGAAAATTAATTCTTTTGTAAATGTTTGTCACCATGGCGCTCGACAAACCTCCTTAACCTTGGACCCCATATTAAAATTAAAGTATCATTAGAAAATCATTTGAAAAGTGTGTTTAACTCTCTTTTAGAATCTGTTAAAATCTCCCTGGGGTCTTCAAAACTGAAGACATTACATTTTTTTCACAGTCTGTAAGGCAACAAAGAAGTCAATTTATAGTCCTGACATTATACATTACGTTTCAATTATTACAGGGTTTCCAAGAATACTATTATTAGCCTTTCGTGTAAAGCCACATATGTCCTTTTTAAAATCTCTCCTCACAATTTTGCATGTAAAATTCTTTGACATTTTCAAGTTAATTGCTATTTATATGTAGCTACACACTTGCCAACGTACGTGTACACATGTATGTATGCCCTCTAATCTAAAGCACTAATACAGTGATCTGTGTACTACATTGTATGAATACTCCATTGTATGAATTTACACGTACAGATAAAATGTAATGGACACACTGAACATGATAACTAATTTTGTTTTAATACTTTTCTCATTAAAGCAAGAACTTGATTTCAAAAATTAAAAAAAATAGTTAAAAAAGCGAAAGTCTGGCCCAAAATAGGTTTTATATACTATCAGATAAATTTACACTCTTAAGTATATGTACTTGTAAGTACATGTACTACGCCCTAACCACATGGAAGGGCAGATCGCGTCAAAAATGGTGTACGTTTACTACTCGTCAACACCAGCGAGCACAGCAAGTTTAATCAAAATTGGAAGACCTATAGGTCAAAAGGTGTGTTGGTCTGACATGGAATGACTCACAGATCCCATCATCTGTTTATTCCTATCGGTGAATATTTGTGATAATCTAATTAATTTCAAGAATGCTTAATTGATTAACTGGGCTATGATTTATCTTAAGCAAGGTGTATCTATTCATTATAAACGATGTTACAATGAAGTGTACATCTAAAACAAATTATGAAATAGATACATAAAGACAATAGATTGTGATATGTTGCTCAGGACAAACTTAACGTACCCACAAAAACGCAAAGGCTGACGCTCAGTGACGGCCCTTCATAAGACAGATATATTTCAGTTTCACTATCCGTTTGCTTTGCAATGTTAAGTGTGCAACAGAGGGGGGGGGGTTGGTGGGAAAGACACGGAGGTACTGGAATTTTCAAATAATTTCGCACGACCTTCAGCGCGCCACATGAGAACTAGTTTGCCTGAGTGTAAACTCATACCTATACATGACTTGACAGTTATGTCTACCAATACGTCATACAAGGGCACAAGCTCAATGGCAGGCGGGCCAGTTCTTTTAGCCAGAACCCTATGCGACATGAATAATTCTGTGTTGTAGCGAGATGTTGCGCAGTTAATCCCAAGTGGCCCTTAACGGAGGATTAATCATGTTTCGACCATTTTGCACATGGGGCTAGAATAAATTGATTTTATTTCTAAGAGACTATCACAGTCGTTCAACCTGGCATGTTTGAAAAATTCATATCAGTATAAAGGAACAAGGTACAGTTTGTTTTCTGTTATTGTTCTTTCTTTTGAAATTGTAAAGGGGCTCAGTAATTGGGTGTGGTCGCATTAATGGATTTTCTCAGAAGTTTCAAACTGAAACACGTCAATAGTAAAAAGGATCATCGTTTCCTCTGTGTGATTTGCTTCAGTGGTGTGCACTTGGCGCGGATGACTGGAATGCGTCAGTTGTATGGTGTTATTAGTTGGTGGCTGGTCGAGGTTGGTAATTAATGGGGCGATAAGCGACCGTACATAGTCCAACCAATTTGCACTTTAATATGATATGATTTTTATATTCTGTGATAGGCGGATTAACTGACAAGAATTTCATTTAGAATTGACAAATTTTCCTTTCAGTTCCTTTGAACGTATTGTACGCGGTAAAGCCATTGTTAATTCATCATTGTTAAAGGAATTTTGTACTGTGCAATTTTGCCGCAACCAGTTATCACCCCTCAGGTCGCTGCGAACAGAGATTGGAGTTTGATGTAACGGGAATTTTTTCCACAGGCAATTCCCGTAATCCATCCGTCAGTCGGGGCGTCGGCCAGTCGGTCAGTCCGTCTTTCTGTCTGTCGGACTGACTGGCTGTCGGGCTGTCTATTCCTCCCTAGGTTAAATCAGCGCAGCATAAACTGTTTTCCACTGATGCCCAAGCGTTTCCAAGGAATAAATTATTACTATAAAAAGTTCACAAAAACTACAATTTGCAATCAGGATATAGACACATAAGTGTTTAAAAATTAACCACTCTAAAATAATGATAATCGACTTTATGACGGGCAATAAAATTAACAAAAAACTTACAATACCTCCCACGAACTTATGCTTAGTAGTTTTAACCACTCGACTACCGAGCGACTCCAGTGGGCATTGAGTATAGAGTTTCTATGAGTATACGTCGGTGTAAAGAGAAAGCCTGCAATTAAATCTTTTAATCAATTTGCAATTTGATTTAATTCTACCCTTGACAATGACACAGTTGTGATTCAAGTCTTGAAAATGAATGCTCAGTGCGTCGCAGGTTGTGGTAACGCGGGCTGGTATGCCGTCCTCTGTCTCCACGTCAATTGGCTGCTTTGGACAGGACTCCTCAAAGGTCTAGGGGTGCTGCTGCCGACTCTTCAAGAGCAATTCGCGAGCGACACGTGGGTGATTGGTGGATTGATAGCGACTATAACTGCTGCTGGCAGTTTTGCAGGTACATACATGCACTTTAGTAAAGGCCAATACTCGAAAACTCTGGTACCCTTACAAACGTTTCTAAAACTTCCGAAAAATAAATATCTGAAAAAAAAATCTTACACCCTACTTTGTGCTCGGAAGACTTTATTTTGTTTGTGCATATATGTAGAGTGAACTACATCTTAATTTTTTTTTTCACTTTGTAAGGTTGAACCTTCGTCAAACTTGCCCCAAGCAAAGTCACTATAGCAAAATATGCCTCGAAGCATGACGTGATCACGCGGTCATCAATTGGTTTTGAAAATAAATGTACATAATTTGCAACAACCGGACTTTGGCACTTTTATCGATCTGACTGACTACATAATGGTGCACACTCTTAGTGCACAAGCTAGAAAGGGTCCAAAAACAAAATCGTCATAATGATATCATCAGGTGTCAAGTGACATAGCATTTAAGGTGCAAAATGCAAAGCCCTATATCTCCTGAAGTAAAATTCCAACTGAGTTAAAATTTTGCAGGTAACTAGAAAGCGAAGTCTGATGGATCCAAATTGGCTTTGAAGTTTGTCCAATGATTTGTTCTGTTTATCAACTATTGTCTGCTAGCAACTATGCATATAATATTGTTTTTGTCAAGTGCATTTTTTCAAAATTTATAAAAATGCCAAAATGCCGTATGTTTTGTTGGGAACAGTGTAACTCTTGTCTTCTCTTCCTTATTCATATCTTCATCAAAGTTACTTAAAGCAAAGAACCTACAGCAAAGATGTGTCTGATAGCATGACATCATGAAGACGTCACTGTGGGATTTATTATTAAATTTAGATACATTTGTTTTTCCTCTGATGTGCATGTCCGATCAGGTTTAAACATTGCTTGTACTGTTTGTGTACAAGACATGCATCATATATAAGGGTGGTCACAGATCTTGACGCGCCGCCGAACATGGGGCTGTGGAAATGAGTCGGTGCACAGTACAGGAATTTAATACTGAAATGCGAATTTAACTACTACTGTTTGATTGTTAGCCATCCCAACTTCTTTTTCTTTTCAACAAAAAGTGTGTTCGTCTTGTCATACTTACAATGCATCCCGCGGGCAAAAGTAATAGTATAAATGATACAAGACTCCACCATTAAGATCTGCTTTAGTATTTAATGAACCTACCGAATAGTTCACAAAGTATAAAGAATATGGTGTGAATAACAAAACTGTTAGTCTTATTTACCCAGTATTTACCTTCATTTACTACAAGAAAATGCTTGGCCTCAATTTTAACACAATGAGGCAAACGGTGCATTATGAAACAAGGTTGTTAGCAACAAGGGATGAACTATCTGATTGGCCGCCTATACCAACAAAATGGAGGTCAGATAAGGGAAAACACTTTCGATCTGATGGGAACGGGACGTATTACAGGGAGGATAATTTATGGGGACAAACATTGCACAGGTGATTGTTTCTTGTTAAGAAGACTGCATCCAGTATGTCAACACAACGCGTGCGCAGTCGGAGCCGACACTTTTTGTACTTTTTGGGGGGTAATTTATTTAAACAGGGAATGGGCCCGGTGCAGAACTGCGTACTTTTATACTTCTAAACGTGTGATGACTATCCCTCCTTGGTGTTGAAATTAAACCCCGTGGTGTTAAATTGAACTAGCACAGAAATTGGAAATTTACAGTGCAGCTTTACAGGAACACGATCAGTGCCTTGATTGTGCAAGGTCCAGGATAGGAAGGGACTGCACTATGCACATGAAAGACCCAACAAGACAGCTTCTCCTGTTTCCTTATCCAAGTTCTGATTAGGTTGTTATCATATCCTATGCAGGTCCGTTATCTAGGCCATTGGAGGTGTTATTTGGTACCCGTATCGTGGTCACAGTCTGCGGATTCCTCTTAGGGACGTCTGTCATCGTCTCGTCCTTCTCGACCAGCGCTATCCAGATGACACTGGCTCTATCCTTAATCGCCGGTACTTTTTTTTTTTCATTCCGAGTAAAAGCAAGTTGATTAGCCTTGATCAGTTACTCACCTTTCGTTAATATACCTAAGTTTACTGCTCTGTATTTGTTAAACCCTCACAGCAATATAGCCAATGGCAGCATACACAATATATTTCATGTAAATGGTCCAAATGGAATCGGCTGTTGGAATCAGCCATGCCCAATTGTTCGGAACCATTTGTCTTATTAAGCAGTGTTTGTGAAACTATTGTTAACTATAGTCGTCACTCGAACTACTTAACACAAAATGGACGTCGATAATTTTGCACGACAAACGAGGGCACGTTGGAGGGACAGTAGTTAACAGTAACTTAACTAACAAAACCTGAACGATAGATAGTTTGTTCTATGAAGTCTAGCATTTGGAATCAGACCCATGGAGAAGGAAGCCCCGCTGGCTGTTATTGTTATTATTACAGTACGGAGTGAACAAATCCCATGAAAATAATTCTACGAGATTTCAGTAACAATATGCCCTATGGGAATCGTAGGCAACGTGGAAATGTGGTAAAGATCAGATTAAAAGACAATGAACAAGGGTAGCTCGATTGAAACTGAAAAAAAAATGCTCCAAAGGCCTTGAGGTAAGTGGGCTTTCTTCAAAACGTTTTCTGAATGCTTGAACTTATGCAAAAGTGTTGTGCCTATGAACGACCTGTCATAGACCATAATTATGCACGCATGCACACAAAATGCTCTTGGCGGCAAGAAGTGTGAGCAGGCCATTGGGAATGCACAGGGGTGCGACTTGGAGGATTATTTTTCTCTCAGGTTTTCTTACTTTGTTATATTTTTCTTTAGAAGATCCAGTTGAATTGTGTTTGCTATTAGTTTCTAATTTAAGTGGAATGTTTAGTGCTGCGTAGAAAGATTTTATAATCGTAAATTTCCTTGGTGCACGAGATAGCCGTTTGGTAGTAGCATTAATTACATTGCTAGTGTTCTTGGAGCCAACCTGTGCATTTTGTAAAAACACGCACCGATGTTACATGCATACTGTACTAGCATAGCTAACCATTGAGTTTGGCCATAGCTTGAAGTACTACCTAAAGAAATTGTCTTTAGTTGTGTTTGGGGTTGTCCAATACGACGTGCAAATTCCAAAGTGAAAGGGATCTGGTTTTTCAGATTTCTCAAGTGCAGAAAGCAGCGAATTGAATGGGTTCAGTACCGGTACATCTTTGAAAAGGTTTATTGCCTTATGTTCTTGTTTTAATCTACAGGGCCTGGTTTGATGATAACCAATATTTTGTCAAGAGCCATGACAGGTCGTTATTTCACCACAAGCTACGCAACGGTGAATGGCATTGCGACGGCAGGATCCGGAGTGGGCTTGATTTCCTTTGCCCCGTTGACTCAAGTGCTTTTAGACACCTACGGCAGGCAAGGTGCCTTGCTACTGCTTGGGGCTATAAGCATGCATCTTGGTGTGTGTGGCTTCCTGCTGAGACCCCCACCACCATTAGCAGAGGGGCGGGGCGACTATCTACCAATCATCTCAAGTGAAAAGGAGCCACTGGCAGACGAATCAAAATGTCATGAGACTGTGAAGAAATCCCGACTCCGTATCCTGAAAGACGCCATTAAGGTGCAGGGGAAACTTTTTGGCTGCGTAATTTGCAGCCGTGGCGTATTCTGGATCTCGGCGCTCGTCTACGGCAACCATGTCTTTGTGGACAGCCTGTGGCTAGTATATTTCGTCGCTTATGCCGAGTCTAAAGGTTTCTCTGGGTACGAGGCTGTGACGTTCACCACGGCCGCAGGGATAGGGAACCTGGTTATTAAGATTCTTCTTGGGTTGATGGTGGATAGAGGCTTACTGAAGCTTCGATATGCCCTGCTGATATCAGTCACGGCTTGCAGCTTGGCTCTATCCACACTTCAGTGGGTGAACTCCTACTGGTTGATGATTTTCAACGCCACAATCTTCAACGGCTTCATTGGTGCGCAAGCCTCACTTAGTGACATTTATACCCGGGAACTGCTTGGAGCTGACGAACTGGTATCCGCTTTCAGCTGGATGGATCTTCTAACGGCCATCACCCAAATCGCTTTCGGTTTCTTCCCTGGTAAGAAATACTCTGATAATTACATGTACATGGTTACTTGTAAAGAATGAGTTAATACGTCGGATAACATAAACTGTTTTGTTGTGTTAACTGATTTATAATTTTATGAAATGTTGTTTCTTTTACCTCTCGTGGACTGGTTGTCAGGACATGACTTCGACGGGCATTTTGCGAATTAACCTTGTTCGTTTGTGAATTGCTTATCCTGAAAAATATTGAGATGCAACGTAAGACGGAATTATAATATCTGTTATGATTTATGTAACTTTGCCTGTAGGAATGTGTTGAAACAGTCTCAACGTGAAATAAAATCAGACAGCGATATTGTGACCAAAACATTGAAAGTTAAAGGCAACATTTCACACTTATCCAAAAGCAATCAACGTGTAGCACACGTGTCTCAGACACTGAACTGAGGTATTTTTCAAAACATCACTCAGAAACGTTAGATCTGAAATTGAATCCTTTTTTTTTCTCGGAATACACAGTATTCACTGAGATGAAACTTCTTGGGGTCTGCTCTGTCNGGAGCACTCTATATTAGATCTTGAATAGGTTTATTGCCTCAAAGAAACATAACGTGCAAAAATGACAAATGATAAACTTTCCCAGTCACGCATGCATGCTGCTGGATGCAGGGTTAGGAGTAAAGTTTGGATCATCCAGACCTGCTGGAAATGGCAGATAATGTTGTAAGTGACGTAGCTTTGTCGACCATCCTTTTGCTAGTGGTACGCACTAGAACAGAGAGTAACCGATAATGCTTTGTGCGTCTGCAATAGCTTGTGAAATATATTTCATAAAATTTGTGCAGGGAATTTGCCTTTCCCATCGCCCTGCAAGGTCGGGACGAGAGAAGGCAAAGTGAAAACTGTTCCGGAAATGTCACTCTCTTATACGTTTTAAAAACAAAACCTCCCCCTCTTCTTGCTCAGTGATGCGCCCCTTATTGATCTTGCCTTCTTTTCAGGTTGGATATTCGACAAGACTGGAAGCTACGACAAGGCTTTTGTCATCTTGGGATTCATCTCGCTTCTGCCGTTGGTGTCGCTGCTCGTGGAATGGCTACTCAACCGACAAACAGAAGGCCTGAAAACAATCTCATAACCATGGGTTAAAATTTTAAAAACTTTGAACAGATTTTTGAGCATGGCTATTCAAATGTCTTCCTCTGCCCTTTTTCGATAGAGCTTGTTTTATGACAACCAATATTTTTTGAGACTCATGATGGACTGTTGTTTAATCACAAACTATGCCACGGCGAATGGTATACGGGCGATTCACAATGCAGAGTGCCACCACGCAGTTGCCATGGAGAGGTTTTTCATCGCAGTGCATCATGGGAAAACATCAATACGGCCCTATACACTTACTGAATTTCCCTGAATTTTTGCAGGGTTCGGTCGAGTGACACTCACCAAAAGGGGTGTTTAACGTGATTCGAAATGCTTGTACAGGGCACATCAATGTAGTCCCTCAAGATAGGCCTCACGGGAAGTTAAGGGAGAGATGAGACAGTACCTCAAGGATCCAGACATCAGTGATGAAGAATCGCTTGAGAAGCTGAGCTTAGTTGCTAGTTTGGAAGAGAAGCGTGTCCCCCCAACCCAGGATCAGTACTGTGTCCGCCTCAGAGGACGAGTCCAAGTCAAAGATAGCAGAAAGTGATCTAATCAGTGATCAAAGCAGATCGCTGCTGGCCTGCAGGAATTGACTGCCTGTGTTGCTTCACTCCGTGAAGCTACGATTTCACCACAGTCACTGACTCCGAAGAGACACCTGGGGAGACACCTGCCAATGGAAAGTCCAACTTCCAATACAAAAAGGCCCTTTGACAAGGGCAAGAGCACATATGCAGTAAGGTATGAGACGGAGAGAACCTCCCCTGCTTTGTGTTGGTCATTGTCTCGCGGGAATCTGGGGAATTCCTTTCAGACATCTTGGGGGGATGTGTTAAATAACAATAGTCTGGAATGTGTATAGGGATTGGACATTTTGGGGGGGTACCCCTCGGTCTCATTTCTTGCTGGGTATACAAGAGCACGGAGGTCAGAAAGAACCATCCGAAAACCAGAGGATTCTGATGAGTATGATTGGAAAGAGGACGACTACCTACATGAATACTTAGAGGTGTTAACTTGCGCAGATCAGAATGGCTACTTTCATGATCCCCTCTTTTGTAATTACGTAATTAAAAAAAAATCGGCCAAATACAAAAACTTCCTGTTAATTTGCATTTCTGTAGATGCTGAACAGCCTAGTTTAGTCACCTTTAACATGGGGACTTCCCCTGAGCTGCTTCATTCTTTTCCAGAGCCTACCTCCAGCCAGGTCCCATGGGGATTGTATGTAAATATCTAAACCACGTGCTGATAAGGGTTTATTGACAAAGAAAGTGCCTGGGCAAGCCTTGGAAAGCCTGGGCCTGTCTTGTATCAATGGCCGGTCTCTCTTATGTGTCTCTTAGCTGTNGGGGCACTCTATATTAGATCTTGAATAGGTTTATTGCCTCAAAGAAACATAACGTGCAAAAATGACAAATGATAAACTTTCCCAGTCACGCATGGATGCTGCTGGATGCAGGGTTAGGAGTAAAGGTTTGATCATCCAGACCTGCTGGAAATGGCAGATAATGTTGTAAGTGACGTAGCTTTGTCGACCATCCTTTTGCTAGTGGTACGCACTAGAACAGAGAGTAGCCGATAATGCTTTGAGCGTCTGCAAGAGCTTTTGAAATATATTTCATAAAATTTGTGCAGGGAATTTGCCTTTCCCATCGCCCTGCAAGGTCGGGACGAGAGAAGGCAAAGTGAAAACTGTTCCGGAAATATCACTCTCTTATACGTTTTAAAAACAAAACCTTCCCCTCTTCTTGCTTAGCGATGCGCCCCTTATTGATCTTGCCTTCTTTTCAGGTTGGATATTCGACAAGACTGGAAGCTACGACAAGGCTTTTGTCATCTTGGGATTCATCTCGCTTCTGCCGTTGGTGTCGCTGCTCGTGGAATGGCTACTCAACCGACAAACAGAAGGCATGAAAACAATCTCATAACCATGAGTTAAAATTTTAAAAACTTTTAAAAACAGATTTTTGAGCATGGCTATTCAAATGGCTTCCTCTGCCCTTTTTCGATAGAGCTTGTTTTATGACAACCAATATTTTTTGAGACTCATGATGGACTGTTGTTTAATCACAAACTATGCCACGGCGAATGGTATACGGGCGATTCACAATGCAAAGTGCCACCACGCAGTTGCCATGGAGAGGTCTTTCATCGCAGTGCATCATGGGAAAACATCGACACGGTCCTATACACCTACTGAATTTCCTGAATTTTTGCAGGGTTCGGTCGAGATTTGAAATGGTCTAATTAGTATGAGTGACACTCACCAAAAGGGGGTGTTTAACGTGATTCAAAATGCTTGTACAGAGCACATCAATGTAGTCCCTCAAGATAGGTCTCACTGGAAGTTAAGGGAGAGATGAGACAGTACCTCCAGGATCCAGACATCAGTGATGAAGAATCGCTTGAGAAGCTGAGCGTAGTTGTTAGTTTGGAAGAGAAGCGTGTTCCCCAACCCAGGATCAGTACTGTGTCCGCCTCAGAGGACGAGTCCAAGTCAAAGATAGCGGAAAGTAATCTAATCAGAGATCAAAGCAGATCGCTGCTGGCCTGCAGGAATTGACTGCCTGTGTTGCTTCACTCCGTGAAGCTACGATTTCACCACAGTCACTGACTCCGAAGAGACACCTGGAGAGACACCTGCCAATGGAAAGTCCAACTTCAAATACAAAAAGGCCTTTGACAAGGGCAAGAGCACGGAGGTCAGAAAGAACCATCCGAAAACCAGAGGATTTTCCGAAAACCAGAGGATTCTGATGAGTATGATGGGGAAGAGGACGACTACCTACATGAATACTTAGAGGTGTTAACTTGCGTAGATCAGAATGGCTACTTTCATGATCCCCTCTTTTGTAATTACGTAATTAAAAAAAAATTCGGCCAAATGCAAAAACCTCCTGTTAATTTGCATTTCTGTAGATGCTGAACAGCCTAGTTTAGCCACCTTTAACATGGGGACTTCCCCTGAGCTGCTTCATTCTTTTCCATAGCCCGCCTCCAGCTAAGTCCCATGGGGATTGTATGTTAATATCTAAACCACGTGCTGATAAGGGATTATTGACAAAGAAAGTGCCTGGGAAAGCCTGGGCCTGTCTTATATCAATGGTCGGTCTCTCTTATGTGTTTCTGAGCTGTAGACAACTGTCTGAGTAGTTTCATTGTGTTGGGGGTGTCACATTTTTGTGGTTATAACGGAAGTGATCTATAAACGATCACCTTGGTGCAATGGGTGTAAAACGTAGGCTCTGTGGAGTGAGTTCAGCTGATACTCATGTGATAGCGTCCGAGCATTAACATGAAAAAATAGGTCCTGTGCAGCGGAGGGTTAAGTCCGATGATAGGTTCGCCGCCAGTCTACAAGCTGGTGACCAATACGCAGGCTTCGAATCTGCTTGGCAGCTACTGTACCTGAGGTCCAATCCCAAGATTTAAGGGCAAACCAAAGAGCTAGCAGTCTCTCTGTTATATCACCAGAAAGAACGATGAATGCACTCAAAATATCTTGCACAGCAGGGAAACTAAAACCCTGCAAAAATAATTCTGGCCTGCTTGTGGCTTGATGATTGCAACTTTCGTTAGGTAAGATGGCGGCCTTTAAGGAGTGAGTAGCTTTACGCGCTTAAACAATGGTCAATAAAGGGCGCTATGCACAGATCACTGACTACATTAAACCACACAAATGATGTGAGACTACCATATTTTCAGTCCAATAACAAGTGGCAATAAACCTACATCTCTCAGAAAATACATTAAGAAAATATTAGGGACGTGACTTGAAAATGAGATAATCAGTGCAATAAGACGTACACTATTAGATTTAATGGATGAGTGTCATAGTTTTGCTGGTATTCAATCTGAACTCATACTTAAACACAACAAAACATCATTTTGTTGAATTAAATGTTAAATATTCACTAAAACCGAGATGCTACATCGAATTATATCTCTGAATAAAAGAAGCAAGGTTTGGTTACTTTGGTCAAGCGATACACTACATTTTAAATTAAAAATTGTTCTAGTTAAGTAGTCTTTTTACTTCCCCTTCCCAAATTTTATTGTGGCCTCCGAACAAAGGTTTACTGTGCCACAGAAATGTCTTTGAAAAGCTAGAGAGAAAGGGAAGTTTGGTT
>NW_019091520.1:520398-536405 GCF_001949145.1 Acanthaster planci
ATCGTAACTCTTGTGAACATGGCAAAGTCCTGTGCATCTTCAACTGACAACCATTCAGCTTCCCTCAAAGCTGTCTTGCGGATTTGATACTGTTATATTTAGAGATGCCGGAAAGGAGTTTTTTCTTTCGAGGTTGACCTTGGTCTGGTATTGCACCCATTACATCTGGAGTCTCTAAACTTGATAGGTCGATGCAGAGGGGATTACATTTTGCAATGTAATCCCCTCTGCATCGCCCTATATGGGCTACCATGACATCGTATTTCACAAGGTGTAACATAGACTTCAGAGTAATTCTCTCTTTGGCATTTCTGGATTTTTAAGACCCTGGCATGCCTAGTAATATCTGTGTATTCCTGTATCCATTTCTGTATTCCAGTTGGTTTTACCGTGCCATTTCACTATTGTAAGTGTTATCCGTTGTTAGATATTTTAGCGCCAAAGTTTCGAAATACCTGTGCCAACCTCCCTTCTGAAGGTTTATTTTATTTGCAAGAATAATAACAATAACTGGAATATCATGAAAAGGGTACAATTAATTTAAGTGTGCAGCAAATGGACTTCACGACCCAACACAGTAGCATCACTTGTACTTTAGTCCTCGAATAACCTATAAGTACATTTATCCAATGTCACTTGTACTTTAGTCCTCGAATAACCTATAAGTACATGTATATCCAATGTCTTTTCTTAAAATACACAATTATTTACTTGGTCATGACTACTGAGTTGGAATAAAGAATTTTCTCCCTGCACTTGAGTCTTTGACTTGATACTTAACTGTCAATAACTGGTCAGATACTAGGAAACAACAATAAACTAATTTTCATGTATAAATCTTTACCCTCCATCTCATGTGTCCGGGACACACGTTGACTTGGACATGCACATACATTTAAAATAAGCAGTCATTATAATTCAAGAAAACTAACAATGCACAAGCAGCTTCTATCATCATCATAAATTCTCATGAGTCACATTCTTATGTGGAAACGGTGAACCTATCAGCAGCATTCTGCATTTATCACTAAGTACATGTGCGTATTCAGTCTATTCGTCTGAATTTTCCAGATTTTTGCCATACTCTAAACTATACACATTTACATGTACATCATGTTGTCCAACCATAAAGATCCATCTGAATAATCGTCCATCAATTTGCAAATCCTGTAGGCCTGCATGTGCTTATCATATCTGCGTAGCCCAAATCTTAGAGAAACACTGATTTTAAATGAATAGAAACTGCTAACATTATCCCTGTATGAACTAAGAAATATCTTATGTCACTCGAGGAATGTGCGTATTTTTCCCCAAATGTCTATTTTCAATATATTCAATGTGCTTGTCACATCGTCTGAGAAACAACATTCATTCCCCTTTTAATCAATTTCAATCCTTAAAAATCAGACAACCTTCAACACAAATAATGAGCTCTAAATGAACTTGAATATATGAGATTTTGATAACAGAAAGTGGAAATTACATACCTGTGAAATGAAAGGGAAGATTTTATTTGGCCCTTTTGTTTCACAATATCTTTGCTCAATGACTTTTAGTGGCATGTCAATGAGACAAGATGAAGAACGCTCTCTATCTTCCAAAAGTCACAAGTATACCTAAAAAAGTTAGGGGGAGGCACAATTCTGATGTAATTATGAGAGAGCTTGATGTACATAGCTCAAATAAGGCAAAATACATAAATTATAGCACATTTTAGCATAAAATACATTTAATCAGGAAATGAGGGACTGGTAACACACTTCCTGTCCGAAATCAACTTTAACTCTGACATCCACTAGAACAAAACTTCAAAAGCCCAATCATGGAATCTGTACTCGGTCCACCACCTTCTTCTCATGTTCCCATGGCATGGACGATGAGTGAAATCCAAGGTGATCTCAGGTGGTACCGGCCCGAATCTTCTCTATCTTGGCTTTATGCGTCCTCTAACGCACATCACACAATGGGCTTGAATTGACACCCCCCGGGCGTAGTGAATGCAGCAGTCAGTCAGTTTGTGCAAATGTCTGGTGGCACAGTTAGGCTCCTTGACTGGGGGAAAACACTTCCTCCGATACTCGGTGGTCTTCCTCGTCCCTGCTGCAGCACTTCAGTCGCATCTCCTTCTAAGCTTGCCATATACTTGCATTGTCATTTGCTCAATCAACTTACAATCATTAAAAGTGTATCAACTGTTCTAGACAAGTCCATTTATGCAGGTTCATCATTTAATAGCAAACAGTCTGCCATGGCTGTGGTTGCTGTTGTCCTGCCATTCCATGGACATAACTGCTTGATATCCTGCAGCTCCATCAGCCCATGGGTGAAGGATCCCTTTTGGAGACAAATACAGGAACATTGGATGCCATCCGGGCATGATTTAGTGGTTGTGGTTGTGGAACACCATACTGCAACTGATTATAGGTAAAGTTAAGTTAAGAGGGTGAATCAATCAAAACAGGTATGCATGGAGCATCTTGGGTGCCCATCTGTTGACAGCAAAGTGTGTTGGGCTGTTAACGTAACCGCGTCGACCTCCTCTCTGCCGGGCGCACCTCACCATGCTCCCCTGCTACTGGTTGCGTCACCGGCTGGGTCATGGGCTGAGTCACGGGCAGGGTCACAGGCTGTGAGACACTGTCCTCAGGTAATGCAGCAATACGTGACTGTTGCTCCAGTGTAAACCCCTCATCGGACTTTAAAGGAATATACTTCTTAAGTTCTACGTTGAAAATATTTATGAGGTTACCAAAGGCACAATTTACATCCTGGGTGTAAATGACTGACCTCCAATCATGTTGTCTACGTTCTTGTTTTAGGTTTGCAATATTTGCATCTATAAAATCACGAGTAAAACAATGATGAGAATTATGACGGTTTGTCGTAAATGGGAAAGTAGTAAATATTGAAAAGTGGTCAGATATATCAGCAGAATGCCAGATTTTGGTAATGGTAATTTGCTAGTGACTATATTATCAATTAAAGTTGCAGATGTGCTTGTTACCCTAGTGGGTTTGACAATAAGTTCTATGCAGGAAAATGAGTAAATGAGATCTAGAAATTTCTGTGGATGGCCAACTCTATCGGAAGTAGTTAAATTCAAATTAAACTGTCACCAGTTATTAAAAATATTTACTATCTTCAGTTGAATTATGGAGGATTAAATTAAGTGAGCTTAGGAGATCGTCAAGATTAGCATCTGGTGGTTTATGTACGACGCCAACGATTATGTTCCTTTGGTTATGAGGGGTAATAATTTTGATAAAAATACATTCTTGAGTGCTATTATTAATTGCATTCAGGTCTGCCTACGGAACATTTTGGAGGCTACTTAGGATATATAATCCAACACCACCCCCAGTTCGATTTTGTCTATTTTTATTTACCAGAGTATACCCAGGTATACTCATTTCACTCATACTTGAGTTAGCGTTAAGCCAAGTTTCACTCGTACCTACGATGGAAAAGTTATGATTTAAGGGATGAAGCAAAAGTTTCAAAGAATCATTATCTTTTGGGAAGCTTCTCATGTTTACATGTACATGTAGAAGCGAGAAAGTTTCCGCAGGGTTAGCATTGAAGTAGTCCTGAAAATTGTTATGTGAATAGTAAGAGGAGTTAATAATCATAGGTTGAGTCTTATCTGGATCTTCTATAAATGGTAACTCATCAGGGTGTAAGTCTAATATGGTCTCTAATGTCATAGGCACATGTGTAGATGAGTTTAAGTCCATTATTACACTATCAAATTCTTTAGGATCTAAACAATTAAATGGTAAAGTATCAACTAGGCACTGTGAACAAAGCCAAGAATGATCATCTTTCGTTGAGTTGTAGTAGTCAGTGAGGTCCAAATTAGTACATTTAAGGTGGATCCAAAGTTTACAATTACCACAGAAAATCCCATTTTGATTACCTCCCCACTGGTTACGTCGTCCACTGCAAGGATCGTATTTGTGTTCGAGGTGGTGGTGTTTTGACTGCTGTGAAAACGAGTCAAGCTTCGCATTACCGTGCTCAGCTTGAGACGTATCCGGAGTCCTGTGTTGTGGAAATCAACCCTAAGCCAGGGAAAAGAGTCCTACTTCCTGTAGTTTACCGTCCACCAAGTGCCAACATGGATGATGTGGACATTTTGAACTCCTTCATCGAAAATGTTGTATCGTAACATGATACCGCCCATTGGAGTTCTTTTAGGTGAAGCAGAACCTGTTAAACAGAAGGAAATGCCAAGGTTACCATTTACCACACAATCATTGCAACGGAAACTTCAGCTCTCAGATGACGCACCAGAAGAGGAGGAACAGGAGGATAGTTCAAACAAGGATGATCCAGTCGTGATTAACATTTGGAGAGGTGACTCCGGCGAGGTGTTACCAGTGCCCCCGTAGGTAAGGCCCAGAAAGATGACTGCGTGCCTAGCTCTAGTGCTGAGGAGCCGAGTGAGGTTCATGTACCCAAGCAAAGTGGGAACCAGGAATCATGTGTGTCCATTGATGTGTCGCCTTTAGGAGTTGATGCTGAACCATTTCTTCCTCGGTCACTATAATCTGGGTTTCAGGAAATTTCAGGGGTCGAAAATGATGCTGGAAATGCCCACACAGAGGCTGACCCGACAAGTCCTCGGTGTTGGTAAGGAGGTGCAACCCCAGATGGAGACCAGGCAGAGTTGTTTGCTCAACCCAAGGAGCAGCAGTGTGAAGAAACTTCATCCATGGGTGTGTCAAGTGAAAAACAACCTGGGGGTCGCTGGGAGAACACCAGCATCGAGAATGGCAGCGTTGTCAATGAATCTTCAATTACCACTGAGTGACTTAGATTTTGGTGCTGAGGTTGTGGTTGATGATCAGCGGATGATGCTACTGTTGATAAAAAACTAACTCTGCACTAATGCGCAGCTCTTGCAATATTAATGAAATAAAAAGGAATCTGAATGTAGCTCTTGACAGAATTCTACATTGGTGCTCAAGAAACAAACTTGAACTAAATACAAACAAAACAAAATGCATGCTTGTTGGCTCAAGGCAGAAAACCGCCAATACATAATTGAATCTCTACATTGCTGATAGCCCAATTGTCAAAGAAAAATCTTGCTTGCAAATCCTTGGGAGCTATAATTGACGAAACACTAAGTAGGGGTCCATATGTTGATTACGTAAGAAAAACAGTGTCATCTAACTTAGGTATGTTAAGCAGAATCCGGAACTACGTCAAACAAAGTAGCCTGCTCACACTTTTCATTAGCTTAGTTCTGCCCACTTTAGAATACTGTTGCACGGTATGGGGAGGAAGATACATATCCCACGAAACCACTCTTAAGAAACGTCTTAAAAGAGCTGCACGGATAATCCTCAAATGCACCTCTCTCACCCCTTCAGCAAATATGTTTGCTACACTAAACTGGGTGCCATTTTCCGAGAGAGTTAGATCTAAAAAGACTGTTGTTGTTTTTAAATGTGTAAGCAATTTGGCTCCTTTTATATGACAAATCTCTTTGCGCCACTCACACAGATTCGTGGAAAAAGATACTCAGTTAGCAAAGGCACTTGAAATCCTTTTAGCCAAAAAAGAATGTTACGCTCAAAGTTTTGCGGTGAAAGGCGCAAAAATATGGAACAATTTGCCAGAGCAAAAGTATAGCAAAGCAGAAGGATAGACTCCTTAGGGATATTCAAATGATAACTACGGAAGGTCATGACCTGTACTCTATAGTCCAAAAAGCTGATCTATGAAGTTGTTAACTTGGTTGCTAATGTTCATTTTTTTCATAGGTTTTTTGTGTGGGATTCTCTCCCATCCCATGATCAGTGTTTAATTAATACCTTGATTATTTTAATGTTCACATGTGTATGATGGTGTTGTGGTCTGTATTTGTAATATTAATGTTTGTCGTATTTGTCCATTTTACTTTCCATCATGAGTTTCTAACTATTGTATTAATTTATGTTCGCAGGGCCAGAATGGAAACCAGTTTGAAACTGGGCATACCCTGGGTAAAGAAATGGAATAAATAAATAAATGAATAAATAAACGCAAACCATTCCACTTGGCACTATTACTAAGTCAACGTCTATTGAGCCGGAGGTACCTAGCCAGGTTGATGTTGATGTGTCTTGTCCTTCGAGAAATCGGAGGCCTCTCAAGCGATTCTGCACGCACAAGGTGTTTGGCTAGCCAGCATGCCACAAGCTAAGCGTCATTTATGTGCAGCACTGGCCTTCAGGTTTCTTTAAAATTAAGCCATTCTTTCGGCCCACAGAGAGGAAAAGCATCAGGGCGTTGCAGCAGGTTTAGGAGGGGAGACTGTAGCCGGTGATCTGTACATAGTGCCCTCTATAGATCACAGTTTAAGTGCGTGAGCAACTCACTCTCTGTAGAAGCCGCCTTCAAGTAAAGGGGTTGTTTGCAACTTATCATGGGAAAAACAAACCACAATATGGCAAGATGGGTGTTTGAAAAAAGTAGAATTGCTCAAAATATAGTCAGAAATTTATAATAATTTTTATAGATGTGGTTGCTTTGAGGTATGAATAACAATAAATATATGCTTTAGTGGTTTAACGACTAGCAAAACCCACTATAAATACAACATTTTGACTATGTGAACAAGATCTGTGCCTGCTAAATACAACGTTTTTTTAAATCGCCAAATCATCCCCAGGAAGTGCCGGTAAATTCGGATAAATATGAATAAATATTTGTTTTGTTTTATTTCTTTTCAAATCTTAAGCGTTGGTGAAAGGTTAAATCAGTCCTTTGCTCCGCCCGTTGCCATTGCGAGGCCCCTATCATTTTTAATTTATAGATTTAAGAATCCCTTCGTAAAGTGTGCTTACTTCATGTTAGAGTGCCTCTATGCTAATTTGCTAATTTTATTTAAAAAATACGGGCAACTATAAAAACCTCCCGTGATATCCTACCTCTATTCATGCTGAAACGTCTGGTTTAGTCGCAATAAACACGGGGGCTACCCCTTAGCCAGAAAAAAATGTTCCAGCCCGGATCTGGAGAATTCTTATTGGAACTGTGTACACACATTTTCCAGATGGCAGGCATCAAGGATTGTTTACATGAACAGCTGCCTGGCCTGCTCAGGCCATGCCTGGGACCCGTAAACGACCTTCTAAAGCTATCTGAGCCTCTTTGAAGCTTTGTTGCTTTCCAGAGAGCACTTGCTTGGGTAATTTCAGACATGCCTTGCCAGCAGAGTTGGGTATAGTCTAAGGCTATTGCATGTGGCTCATTACTGAAAGATCTAACAATAGTTGGCTACAAGCTTTCTACTCTTTCCTGTGGCTTCATTGCGGATGCAATGGTTAGAGGGAGCAGAAGACATCCAGGATTTATAACGTTAAAACACAATTCTCCAAAATGGATATACCGACTGACTTATGATAAACAAGGTCTGAATGACGAGCAAGTCGCACTTACTTTTATTCCCTTTCTTGTTTGAATTCCGTACAGTAGCAATACAAATTTCATGTTGTTAGATTAGGGTGAAGCCAGTCTCTCTTTCCCACAAGCACGCAGTGGACCATTTTTCGTGAGATTTTACCGACCCAAAGATGCATGTTTAAAAGGAATGCATATTTAATGAAGTAAATAGGAACCGAAGGAAGCCCAGGCAAAAATTGAGGCAATTGAATCCGTTGACCTGAACCAAATAGCTGCATGCATGCAGGGTGGCGAGGCAAACAGAACTCGTGCTTTTACCTTCTTGCGACCACAATATCATGCATAGTATAAAGACAGTGGTAGAGTTCACAAAACCTCTGGACCTTGTGTTCAGTCACAATATTATGGGACACAAAGAAAGCTGAATGCATTGTATAGAGCGAGATGAGTCGGACACCACGTTTGAACACAAATAAAGAACTCTTGACTGAATCGGCGGCTTTAGACATAGACCACCAATGTGGCAAGAATACTAGTGTACAACTAATTGTGAACCCCTCCACGCTCTGGTGTCAAAGCTCCACGTTATGAAGCACTCTCTGTCCGTAAGGCTGACAGTCTTTTTTCATTTCAACGAGAACTCTTTCGACTTCACCCGGGTTGTTTGGTGAGTACTTGTCTGTTATGGCCCACACTTGTTACGCTTCATGCTAAGATTGTAAAACTTTTCATTAAAATTTGTCAGTGTACTCTATTTTTGAACGAAAAGGTGGCAAAAATGTAACTAGTCTCTAGGCAACTTTAGACGACTTTAGGGAAACACTTACTGGCTGTGCATTATGTACAGGTGCAACTCATCCATTTAAAGTGTTCAGTTTTTAGGTAGCTATTATAGAGGTATCGCATTTGTTTGTCTTACTCCTTAGAAGACAAGCTATCTCTTTTGAATATCGTTGTCTACAAAAACATCTCTAGTTGACTCTCTTGACTCAGAATTCTGCAAGACAAATTGCAAATATCTATTGTATACCAAATTTGCTATGCGAAGTGCAGTGCACTGGCTCCCGGTTCATCATTAGGTCACTAATAGATCCAATCGTCTGTTTATTTCTTTGTAATTGAACATGTGTGGTGGTCGGAATAATTTCAAGAATGATAGGTCCATAGGGTATGATTTACAATAAAAAAGGTGGATATATTAATAACGATGATAAATAACAGTGAAGTGTACATCAACGACACATTATGAAATGGGCACACCAAGACGGTAGATCGTGATTTATCGCTGAGATAACGAAGACAACGTACCAAAGAGATTGCCCAAGGCTGATGATTACCACCGGTCCCTCATGTGATTAACCTGTCCAACACAAAGTGAGCAAGCGGATATATATTTCAATTTCGCTGTCCGTTTGTGTTGCAGTGTCTAGTGTGGAATACGGGAGTGGGACACATGACAGTGTTGGAATTTGCAAATAATTACGGACGATCTTGAGTGCGCGACACGAGGAGTTTGCTTGAGTGTAATGTCATAACTGTACATGAGTTGGCAGTTATGTCTACCATTGCGTCACACAAGCGCACAAGCTCCTTGGCGGGCGTGCCATTTCTGTTACCCAGAATCCGATATGCGACATGAATAATTCAGTGTTGGAGCAACATTTTGGGTAATAAATTCTAAGCAAGTCCTTACTAATGGGATTAACTATGTTTCGACTAGTTTTATACTTGGGGTAAAGTGAATTTATTTCTTTTTCGAAGAGACTGTAACATATGTTTAGTTTGGCACTATGAGAGATTATATTAGTAGGCCTAATTGGGGACTAAGCAATAGGGGCAGGAGGACAGGTAGAAGTTACAGCCTGGGACAGTACAGTAGTAATAAGATCCCTTACATGATCTCGCTTCAGTGATGGAGCGGAACGACTAGTTGGTATTGGGCGATAAGCGACCATACACAGTGCAGTACCTTTTTGATGTAACTTTTGCGATGGGCAGATTAAGTAATTGACACAAAAGAAAACTTTTGCTGTGAGTTGCGTAATCTAGGATAAAACTTAAAATTCCCTTTTATGTAACCGAGCCACAAAACCTGTCGTTGTTAACGGAATTTCGTAGTTTGGTATGACAGGGTTTCACCAAAGTTGAGTCCATAATAACGAGAGTCGAGTTTTTGTTAGGCAATGAACCCTGAGCTGGACCAGACGAGGGCGCAAATTTCCTAGCAACAAAGGCAGCAGGCTTCTTTGGTCGGAAAGGCACTTTGCTCGTCCAAAGACAACTGTGAAATCCACGCGTAAGGGTCTAGTCGCCGCTGCAAGCTACTTGAAATATCCCAACCAACATGGCTCTTTTCAGCGGATGAGAGGGTGCTTCTGAACAAGGCAAATAATTTATCAGTTGTAGCTTAGGTTTGCATTGACTATGTTTTTGTACCGCATTACGTTTCAAATTGTCTTGGAAATGTGTATTAGTCCAAGCAAGATCAAATCGGCGAGTTGTTTTAATTGGTCGCTGAAATGTTCAAGTATGGAAAACTACCGGTTCAACACGTACAAATCGTTGTTAGCACTCACATTGACACCCAAAAGCTTCCAAACTAACCATGAAAAATCTAGCTTATGCTTAGGAAAATGCACTAAAAAGTTGCCCTCGCATCCATTCAAGTACAATGCCCCTTTTCGTTGAAACGTCATTCGTTAACCACAAGTGTCTGACACGTCTCATAAAAAAACTATATTTGTTTGCCATGCAGCGGTATACTGGAGAGATTAAACCTGGTCCCTCTTCATTGTATTTGTCAGTTCCTAAATATTACCCAAACTATTCATTGAAATCCATCGGTTTGAGTATTAGAGGAAACATACATGTAGTTTTAGGCCCTAGGGTCAAGGTTAGAATAACTTCACAACTTGACAACAAAGACACCGAAAAAAATTTCGTTCCATTGTACGAAGGTGAAGCCTTCAATGCCCACTGAACTTGTCACAGAACGCTTGAATAAACACTTGGCATCGAACTAGCAACTGCCAACAGTAAAATTCTGTCAGTAACCGTTAAAAGTTTCATTTCATTACTTTCAGTGAAAAGTAATATCCCCCCTCGGTGATATCCTCCCATTGAATACCAACCAACAGAAAGATAATTTGTCAGCTTGACACCACAACCTGAAATGGTCCATATGCTTGCATACTGCCCTATACAGATTGTATGGGCATAACGTTGCTTTACTATGCAATGAGTGATATACCAATATTGACATAGTGGACTAGACTTAACAAACTTGTGGAGAAAAGTCTCATTTAGTTTCAATGAAATCTTTTCTAAACAGCATTACATAAAGTGATTTTTCCCATTGGCTATCACTAAAAGAAAAAGGAAGGTAAATAGTAAACTCTAAGATTATATATGACGTCTGCATTTAAAACAAAAGATGCAATTATCATTATTTGATAGAGTGCCACCCCCAAGGCTTCAATGTTTGATAACAGTCAGCACCATGCTTACCTGGTTGTACCGCAACATAGAGCGGGATGAATTGGGATTTCTAGTGTACTAGAATAAAAATGAACAAACATTGGAATAAATCAAACGAAACTAGTCAATAATTTACTATTCAAGCACCATGCTGGCCTGATTCTACCGCAACACTGCAGGAAGGACTGGGATTTCTAGTCGTCTGGAATAAATGAACAAAAAGTGGCAAATAGTTGACAGATTGAAAAGAGCTTAGGATAGAGAAATTTCTCAAAGCAACACACATTGGCTTATCACACGTCTTGCAAATCATGCGTGTTTGCTTTCTTCGAGCTTCGGTGCTGCAAACAATGCAGTTTTTTTCTTAGTTTTGCCTGGATAATGATGTACATCTTCTGACACACAAGTGTGTTGACAACCGATAGTCCTTGGGTCACAGATTTGACAGTGTGCAATTGGTGTGAACACTATTACACACTCTTCTTGCATTCAGAACATTATGTCTAGAAAAGCAATAAATACTCGTTTCCAACACTTCCCCAATCGGTGAGCATATGTACAGTACACACACTGTTGCGATGCGAGATCAGTTCCTTCCATGCTTCTTGTACTCAATGACAGTATTTAGTTTGCTTATGTCGCGATAACCTGTGAGACTGTTTTTACGACGAATCTGGTCATGTAGTTTGTCAAAAATGTCACTCGCTTTTTATCCTACCACACAGCACACAGTTGTCCTGGGTACGGTACGAGTTAACTTGGGTGCATATATTGGGGTAAGAGTTAACCCGGGTACGAGTTGACCCGTTTCGACTTACAGCTTCTTGGTTGTTGGTCAGATGGCAGAATTTGACAACTGCCATAAACTTGTTACGAGACTGGTTGTCGGATAGATGGCACTGTGTACAATGTCCCAGTTGCTCCTGTACATGTTGCAGTGAGGCCGCTTGTTGATACCCATACACACTAGTAGTGCTACAAAGGTCATCATTTCTGGAATAGTTGTTGGAAACCAACGACTTGGGTGGCCTGCACTCTCTACTCAGCATAACAATTGGTTTCAACACAGACCATTTACCCAGGGATGTGCAACCGCTAGCGGCCCGAGTGCAAACACGTGCGACCTTGGTTCCATGCGTGTTTATACGGATTGTTATTGCCCTACAGGCGCTCTCGACTTTCTCGAAAACACGACTACATGACACGCGTCACGGTTGCAGCATGTACAGTGCAGTTGTGGTTATGCCGAGACAAAACGCCGACACTGTGCTTAAATCTATTTATTTGGACGAAGAAATCTTCTTTTTTTATCGATTTCAAGCAGTTTTAATGAGGTAAAATTCCCCACTGTTGTTGTACACTTTTCTCAGAATGTATAGGATGAAATATCTTGAGCAACATATTGTTACAAAAGGGTGTACCCTGACTTAAAATATTGTTGCGTTCCCTAAATATCAAGTCGATGGTAGCATGGACTTTATTAGTGTCTACGGGATGTGATATTTGGGGTCAACAATTTGTTAAAAGGTGGACGTGAAACAAGGGGTTTGGGTGACAATCAAACTGTATTGCTGGTTTATTGCTCTCACTTCTCTTCATCAAAGTTCAATGTGGATTTGAAGAAGGAGTAGCTTAACATAACACAACACACAAAAAGCAAAGTTATAGAGAGGCGAAGTTGTATACGATTGTAACTAAACTACGGTTTGGCAGGACCATTGGAAATGCAAGTTTGTGAGAGTGGGTACTGTACGTGTGTGTAGTGTCGCACAACTAGGCTACACTCATCAGGCCAGGCCGTGATGGGAGCTGTCCGGGCACATTAGCGTCAGTTAGTCGTGACGGTGTGCATTTAACTAAGAACTACTACCACACCGTCTTCGTGTGTGCATTGAACGGGATAACTAAGTAACACTGTACAGCTCACAACTCAGATTATGGTGATATATATATATAGGTGGCGTTGAAAGGTTTATCTAGCAATCATAGTTGTTAATTAACGATGCTAAAATAAAATACCACCTGACCGAACAAAGGTAGATAAAACAAACCTGATGCACTGTTGTTTTGACGCCTACAGTTTACCCATAGAACACGCTAGAGACACTTCGTGAGAAAAGTGGTCAAGATGGGTGCTCAGCACAGCACAGGTTGTGGTAACCCGGGTTGGCATGCCGTCCTCTGTGTCCACGTCAGCTGGATGTTTTGGACAGGACTCCTCAAAGGTCTAGGGGTGCTGCTGCCGACTCTTCAACAGCAATTCATGGCAGACGCCGGGATGATTGGTGGGCTGATAGCGACAGCTACTGCCGTTGGCAGTTTGGCAGGTAGAAATACGCTTTAGTAAAGGCCTTTTTACATACATTTCTTTTACACACGTTATTAAAAATGTCTGAAGTAAAGATCGAACTGCTGAGTGTTAAATCTTACTTGGCATTCAGAAGACTTTAGTCATCTCAAAAGACCTGGAACAGCTTTGGTCAAGGCGTTCGTCATTTGTCGCAGCGCAGCGAGCATCTGCCGCTCGAAATCAAGGCGATGAGCGACCTCACGCAGTATACGAAATGTGCAAATCAGCTGAACCAGGACGAACGCCTTGGTGCATAGCGCATAGCGCCAGTCATAAAAAAATCAGTCATAATCAGCAAGGCACAGCAAAGGCGAACTCGATTTCCGATTACTCTAATCAGCTGGCAAAAAAAATATTGGTGACTTGTCATACATAGCCACGTGTGCTTTCAGTTAATCTTTCACCGTACGACAGTCTTGAATTATGCTGTTACTATGTAGCAATGAACCAATTCAAACGCATCCGCTCTTGCTATTAGCAAAGTGAGCACCGTTCAATAAGCCATTTGCGAGTTACATTTAAATAAAATCTGGTACACTGAGTTATCTGACTACACATAAATGTAACGATTTGAATTCCCCAGACTAAAGACACTGTTGCTATACCTCATGAATTAGGGCAAGCTTTCTCATAGTGACGACCATCTCTGGAATGGACTGGTTCCTTTGTCCCCTTCGTATCTGTGAGAAGAGTGTTTTGTTTCAAGGCGCCTCTTGTGTAACTGTATAAACAAAAGCTTGGCCCGAGTCACGAGGTATATCAACAGTGGTTTATTAAAGAGAATTCGAGTTGTTATGTTCACGTGAATGTAGAGAACTCAGTGTACCGATGCCAGATGTGGGTCAAAGTTAAGTCCCAAAAGGCTGATATAGCTTCCGCGGATGGTTGCACAAAGGCGTTCGTCCTGGTTCAACTGACTTGCATATTTCTTAGCCTTGATTTCGAGCGGCAGGTGCGCGCTGCCGTGCGCTGCACTGCGACGAACGATGAACGCCTTGACCAAGGCTAGGCATGGATTGAATCCTTTGATGGAAAGACATTGGTCAAATAGCTTTTTCCATTCGGTATCGTATCATTCCATTCCACATCATTCGGTATTGAATCATTTACATTGCAACCTGCGGGAAAAGTTACCATGCAGAATGCACAACCCTACCTCGAGGATATGCTCCAGTAGTGAAGGGTGAAGGTATTTTTGAAGCTTGAAACTTCCTCTATCTTACAGTTTACTGGCTGGCTGGCTGGCTTTCTTCAAGTACAAAATCAAGAAACAAATAGTTTACAAATTCTAAAAACTATGTTATATAAACATCAACATCCAAAAACATGTTAATCTCTTCTCTATACTTGCTCAACATTTTGACATCAACGGCGCAAACTCCGCATTTTAAGGCAAAGGTTTTCAGCAACAAAGGATTGCACTTTCACATTGTAAATTCTAAAAAAAATTTACACCAGGAGGATTACGGGATAAAGTAATTATTCCTTGTTTAGAAGTGCATTTCACTATGCCCATCGGTGTGCTCAGTCGGGAGTGACGTCTTCTACTTTCAGACACTGTGTGTAATTGATTTAAAGTAGACATGGACTCAGATTTAAGCCGTCTGCCTCTGGGACCAAACTATGGGGTTGCAGCCTCATCGCTAACAATAAAATGAATACTCCCGACAAGTGCGGTTCTTATTCAGCCAATGACGGTTTGTTTCTGCTCAAGGCGGATAAATTGCTCTACGTGTGATGATTAATGACCCCCTTTATGGTGAACTTAAACCGTTGAACTGGACCAGGATGGTAAATTTGAAATTAAACCGCATGGTGTGAGGTGAATGTAATGAGCTCAGCTGGACCAACAGAGGGAGTGATTTTCCTAGCAAGCGGCTCCATTGGTCAGAGCTGCACTTTGCTAACTCACGAAAGACATAGAGCGTGTTCGTAACGAGTGAATTTGGCTTAGACTGCGTTTAAAACCACACGTTCAACCTCTAACTGGAACGAAACTGATGTCTTAAGCTGAATCCACTTGCTTAGAAAACGCTCTACGAAATGCATACGGTACGCTCGCTCTGTTACCAGCAAAATGAACGCTCGTCACCCAAATAGCCCCTTTCAACTGAACGGTGCGATGAATTTGCCAGGAAAAATACAGGGAGGGACCTCATTTTGCACGTGTAGTTGCCACATGATGAACCAGGCAACGTTATGTTGTCATAGAATCTTCCACAGCCTACTTGCCCGTATGGGCGAAAACGTGTTATTGGATCTGCTCGTGTTACGACTCAGTTGTACCTCACAAGACGTTGAACAAATGAACCTTTTGAAGGAAATAGAGGGGAAAAATCGAAAAACAACCATAGGAGTGATCTTCTGCAAACTTGGGCGCTCATACAAATCGTAGAAAAAGATGATAAAGGTCTATGCATGTATATTGTTATCAAATCCTTTCAAGGACCCCTGTCCAAGCCATTGGAGGCGCTGTTTGGTACCCGCATCGTGGTCATAGTCTGCGGATTCCTCTTAGGGGCGTCTGTTATCGCCTCGTCCTTCTTGACCAGCGCTATCCAGATGACACTTGTCCTATCCTTATTCGCTGGTAAGTGTTTCGGTTTTTTGTACCGACTAATGAGCAAGCTCATTATTTTTTATCACTTGCTCATTTTAGCCTTGTCTCTTGCGTATTGACGAGCAGTGGTTTCGACTTTCTCTAGCTTGGTCATATGCAGCAAGGTATGCTTGCTTTGTGTTGGTCATTGTCTTGCAGGAATTTGGTGAATTCCTTTCAGACATC
>NW_019091520.1:536424-555404 GCF_001949145.1 Acanthaster planci
GCTTGGTATTATCTTTACTACTAGTCAGGTGCTTTTTAAATTAAGAATGCGAACATATGCAACACAGTTACAGTGGAAGGTGGAATTCTTTCAGTTTTCTGGAAAGAGCAGAAATATTCCGTAGTTATCCCGTCTATATTTGACATGTTCGGATGGTACAGTTAATGTTTGGTTATTCCCGGCCAGGAATATAAACTGTTGAACGTAAACCCCCGTATCGTAGTGGCAGCGGTTGGTTTGGATTTCCGCTGAATCGAAGGTCTCTTTGGTCTTCCCCCTGGAGGAGAATCTAGGAAAAACTGGGACTCGACGACCACTGGCAAATGCCCACACATACAAGGTGCACTACTGTAATTAATTGGAAAACAGCCTGGGCTCTCAACCTTTGACAACTGACCCTTGCGCCATAACAAATTATATCCGCAGGTGATGCATGACTTCAGATTTTTATAAAACCTGTCAGGGAATTTTGGGGCAGGGAACTAGACTATGTAGTTACGTACCTACAGTTTGACCACAGGGGAAGGACACAAAAGGAGTTTGAACTGCCCGGGCTGTAACATCTGGCCAATTACCGCTTTCTGGCATGCCTGGTATGTCCATTGCCAGAGCGCAGCAAACGCTTGCTACGCACCATCTGTTTCACAACCACGAAACCCCTTTGTACCAATGATCACCGCTGCAATTTGTTGATGGAAGTCTGCATCCTCAAAACTTGGTGTACTGAGGTATGTACTGAGGCTGTGGGCCCTAAATCTATATGTGCACTCATTGCCTTTAATGAACTCTTTCTTCTGGAGTTATTTTGGGAATGAACAACCTGGTTGTTTACAAGATAATGCGTTTCGTTTGAATCATGTTTATTATGGCATTTGGACAACACGATCATTCCCTGTGATGAAATAGCCCATTTCGTTCCCAATGAACTATTTTGTTGGCCAGTCTTAGCCAAATTCGTACAAAGTCTTTGAAATCTGATGTGTTGCAGGGAGGGGAATAAAATTACCAACTTTGCATGGATAATGGATAGTGTATCAAAGTTTAACAAGTTTATGTACGATTGCAAAAGTAGGTCTCATATCAGAAATTTTTCTCTCTTTATTTGCTGGTCACATCGATAACTTGTATTTGATTGCAAGCAAAAAACTACAAATATTGCTAGGATATTACTGGCCCCGCTTGTCCGGCTAAGATGCAGGCAGTAATCATGCATTTTTGGGATGTTTTGTATTCTTAGTCTGACTCAACGGCGACCATCATCGAGCACTTTGAAGTGCCCGAGTTGCAACTCCTGTGTCCTTCCTCTATGGTTCAACCAGCAGTGCATGAGCGATAAATGGTTCGGATGTAGTTGACCGATTGGTATCAGACCCCGGGGCCACTGGTACTATTGGCTATCAAATGATGATTGCGTTTTCATCATCAAGGTACCGAATGAATCATTCACGTGGGAAATAGGCCGACTAGGGTCGTTGAGTGTAACTGAATTGCGCACGCTCACTGTTAGAAAGCTTACTCAAAATCACCCTCCTACACGTTGGCTTCTTTCAGAATGTTCGATTGGCCTGATCAACGTGATCAACGATCAAGCATGGACCCTCATATTCTAATCATTGTTTTACTCTGCAGGGCCTGGCTTGATGATCACCAATGTTTTGTCAAGAGCTTTGACGGGTCGTTATTTCACCACGAACTATGGGACGGTGAATGGCATTGGGACTGCAGGAGATGCAGTGGGCTTGGTTTCCTTTGCCCCATTGACACAAGTGCTTTTAGACACCTACGGTTGGCGAGGTGCCTTGCTACTGCTTGGGGCTATAAGCATGCATCTTGGTGTATGTGGCCTCCTGTTAAGGCCATCACCAACATCTGCAGAGGGGCGGGACGACTACCTGCCAATCGTCCAAAGTGAAGAGGAACCATTGGTAGACGAATCGGCAAACCCCAATGCTGAAAAGATACCAATCCTCTGCATCCTGAAGGACGCTGTGATTGCTCTGGGGAATAGTTTAGGCTGTGCGGTGTGCAGTCGCGGCGCATTCTGGATAGCGTGGCTTGTTTCCGCCTGCCATGTGTTCGTGGGCAGCCTATGGCTGATATACTTCGTCGCTTACGCCGAGTCGAAAGGTTTCTCTGGATACGAAGCTGTTACATTCACCACTTGTGCTGGGATAGGGAGCTTGGTTTTCAAGGTTTTTAATGGTTATGTCGTGGACCAAGGTTGGATCGAGCTACGATGGGCCTTGCTAATTTTAATCATAATTTCTGGCTTGGCTCTATTCCTGCTTCCCTTGTTGAGCTCTTACTGGTTAATGATTGTCAACGCCTTCATCTTCAATGGTTGCGTGGGAGGGCTATCATCAATTGGTGACATTTACACCCGGGAACTGCTGGGGGCTGAAGACCTGGTGTCGGCTTTCAGCTGGATGGACCTTATAACAGCAATCTTTCAAATTTCTTTGGGATTCTTCCCTGGTAAGATATACTCGAAACACTTACACAGAAAATGACTTTAGACAGCAAACGGTATGTTTTATTTGACAAACAAGTAATATCCTTTTACACATGTATTGTAAAGTCGGTAGCTTTGTCGGTTACTTATTGTGGCTGGAATGTGCCTCTCAATCTGGTGTTTTGCAAATTTAATGTGCCTCTTTATCTGGTGTTTTACAAATTTAATTATGTTGGTTTGTAAATTACCCCAGCAAAAAATTCAAATGCACCTCAGGGTATTATTATAAGGTCTGTCGAGAATGTTCTGAAACAGCGTAAGCATGATTAAACTTAGGCATTAGTCCATTAGCGATAATGGCTCGAACCTAAGGCAACATTAAGATAGCAGTGCAGTTTTTCTGCTTAGTAACATTTCAATCATTGCTAAGCCCTTGCTGGGTACTCTTATTGATGCACGGATCAACACTTCGCCTACTTGTGACACTTATGGATGCTAGCTTGACGTGCCATGCCTACGTGCTGGATACCAATTGCCTTGACTGCTATTCAGCGTTACCATCGGACAAATGTGTGACGAAATTATGTGTTAATATTCCCATTGTGGGAGTAGCAAAAATCTCAGGAAGTTCCAGGGCACCTTAGGGCACCTTGACCTTAGGGCATTGGGACACTTGACGGGCAAAAAGTGGAAACGGTTCCCTTAATGTCTGAAAAACAACCAAAAGGTTCGCCTGCCTTTTTCAGAGTGATATGCCTCTGAGTAAGCCATCTTCTCTACTTTTCAGGTTGGATATTTGACCAGACTGGGAGATACGACGAGGCTTTTGTCATCTTGGGATTCATCTCACTTCTACCGTTGGTGTCGCTGCTCGTGGAAAAGTTACTCAGCCGAAGGAAGGAGTAATAACATCCGTGAATATTACGATTGTCCACAGCATGAGTACAGGCTCTATGATTTGGAATTCGTAATGCTTGAAACACTACGTTAAGGACACATAACGTGTATTTAGTGTCGCATGCATATCAGGACAAAACTCAGCAGCAAGCGGGTAGCCTATGCTGTGAACGACCTCTAGTTGATGTCACATATCCCCATCATTTACTGCGAATACAATGGAAAAAGGTAAATGTAACGTCTAATCATAATAAATGTAACTAAGATATGTGGCTCTTCTTGAAAACAAACACCTTGATGGATCTAACGTTCAGCGTGTCCATGCAGTCAACACGCTTTCTACGTATACGAGGGGCAGGAACATTTGTGTCCCTTCCGTGAAAACGCAAAATGCAATTATCGAGATTTTGGCCCCTAACAAACTGAAATCGGAACAAAATGCTATTTTCGACATGTGTGGCTCGTCATGAAAGCAGTGACGAATTGAGATCTTCTGTCCCCCTTTGAGCAATACTACCTTAATGGATACTAATGTAGCCTATAGGCCCTCGCTCTGGTATAGCTCATACTCCCTCATTTGTTAGAAACTAGAAATATTATCCGTAGGTTTTTCAAGATACCCTGTTATTTTATGGAGGCATTGTCTTAGAAACGTTTTAATGAATTTTTAATGACATTGGAAGGTTAACATTGGCGGGACGTCTCTTAACGTTTAATTAGCATTAAATTAACATTAAATTATGTTTAAATGGCAGTGTTGTCATAATATTTCAAATTGTGCTATAGCAACATGGTCTTACAAACATTTTCATGACATTTTGGTAATTTTTTACAAAACGTTTGTTTTTATGAAGTCATATTTACCTCAATGTTCAAGAACGTTAACAAAATGTTCATATAATATTATGTATGATATTTGTTCATCATGTTAAGTACAGTTTTCTAAACACATTCTATCGACATCATTATACTGGAACTTTCAAATAAGTGCAATTACTATGATGGTTTAATTTAAAAATACGAAATCTACTAAAATATAGGCCTACTTCGCGTTCTGAACGTTAAGAGGTTGAATTGACTTATTTAAACGTGAGCAACTGTGCTGTTGCCTCAAGTATTGATCGAGAGTTTTGAAGATTTTGTCAACACTGGTACATTGAATTTCCAAGATATTTCCTCAGCATATTGGCTATAACAATGCAAGTAAAATAAATAACGAACGGAATTTAGAATGATAACATCATGATATCATTATAATAGGTTTAAACATCTAAAGCACTGCTTTAAATAATAAATACACGTTTGGGTAACATTTACAAAACATAGGGGTACACGGGTAGGATATAATAAATAGTCGTTGCATTTGGACGAAAAAAGATAAACGTTAATTAGCTCCAATGGACTCGCCAAGAGAGGCCGCTCACTCTATGATAAATTATATATTCATGACCAAATCATGTCTGCATTGTGTGTGTTTTTTTTTGTAATTTTGCCGACACTTTTGAACGTTGTCTTGAGTTCTATGAAAATTTTTCACAATCTGACCGCTGGTGGCGCTGTTGAGAAACGAAATGTGTATGATGTAATACCGCAAAAAAACAGTGAAACTGGTATCCGTGGCACGACTGGTTGCGCTACGAACGTACTTATACATGAAAATGGAGCTAAATGTGCGTGCACCGCGTGTCAGGGATCGATCTGTGTGCAGGTTCTACTGTGCCGCATTATCTCTTTTCGGTCGAGAGTTTGCGCTCCTTTCTTCATGACTTACAATAATGCGGAAATCGTGCGTCTTCGTGGACTTGCTAGAAATTCTGCGAAAGAACTGGGATTGAAATTCTTCGAGTTTCCGAAGAATGAGAGCATTCTTCAAGTTCGTGCTGTCGTCCGCAGCCATGCTTGCTATGGATGCATATAGCACGCGCACTGTGGTATTTCCTCTCCACGGTAAGGTATCACAGAGATCAATATTCATATTCAATATTAGTGACGACACGTCCATTTTTACAAATGCAGACTGGGTTCCAGGGGGAAAAAGGTACAAAAACTGTGTTTTATCAACACAAAAACGTGTGTTGCAAGGGAGATATTGATACATGCCAGTTCTATTAGACTTGGTTCTTCTGAATTGGATTCAATATGAGAAAAATCAACATCGTTGGAGTTGGTCTTTAAATTAATCATTTTATACTGCGCCTTTGAGCATTTTTATGGAAACGGCGCATTGTAAATTTTAAATTATTATTATTATCTGCTTGTTATTACTGTTTCAGAAATAACTGTGTCTTGTCCGGGCTAAAAAACTTTTAGCCAAAACTGTAGAACTAACTCCGATAAGCTCATCTTGTTTTTGTTCTTCACCAAAGTCTACCCAGATCGTATGCTTTTTTGTTTTTGCTAGTGTTGGCTTAATATTTATGGGTTCTACAGATACAATGTAATTTCTTGGGAGCAATCCCGATTTTTGAGTTGCCAAACCCTAGTTAGAATAAGCTGTTAAAACTTTGGCTAGAAAAAGATGACACAAATTTATATAATTCCAGACAATAATTCAGTTCAATTCAATACCGGGCAGTCAGAGGCAATGGCAGCTTATGCACTAAAAAATGGTTACTGACAATGTTATTAAGACATTTCAACAAATTTTAGAATGTTAATCTCATGCAAACGCAATCGGTTATGGGAAAAACAAGCATTAAAATTGAAAAGACTTTTAACTAGTGATATATGTTGAACTTAAAATCAGTGAATTCGTAAACAAAATATGAAGAAAATGATACATGACAGCAATGGGAGTAGAATTGCCTGCACAGGTGTGAATGATATGGTCACTCAGGTATAAGGAAGTACGGAGAAAGTTATGACTGCTTGATTAAGGTGATCAGCACTAAGTTAATTTCATGTTACAAAACAGTTCTAGTGACTTTTTATTATTGTTGTCATGGCAAAGTATGATACTGTGTGTTATATTGTTACATAACAATACACTGTTACGCACATAGACTTTTTTTCCAGGTGTGTTGCTTCTACCGCAGTTTTCATGATTAGACTAACTAGGTGGTCATCTGTGGACTGCATATAAAGGGTATACCATGGGATGGACTGGAGAGGAGGGTTGGGGGGCAGAGGAAGGAATGCAAACAATGTCGATGAGGAAACCATGCAGTGTGACTATGGAATAGCTGGAGGGACGGACATCAATCATTACACTGTGGGTGTATTTACAGTGTCTTTCCGTACGACTGAATTTTTCATTATGATTTTTGTCTTAATGTAACTTATGTACTCTTAAATTTCAAGAAACCTTTAAACCTACCCCCTTGGGTGTGTGCAAAATTATATTGAAATTGGAGGATTTGTTAAGGTTAGGGCCATAGTTTTTCTAACCCCATGCTTCGACCAATGTTCATATTAACATTGATATCTACACCGTTCAAACAGTGTCCACCGTATTCCAACTTTTTACAGAGTTGGTCTTCCTTTTCATGTGTACCCTGCGGCTATAACCACCTTACCACCTATAGTGCCAAAGAAATAAGTTCTATCACTTTCATATGATAACAACCGAAAGGCACTTTCTGTTTCGGCAGGAAGGACGGTTCAGTTAATTTTGCTCAAACGACACAAAATAATAAACTTAGACCCAAGGTTATTCAACAACTTGCAACTAGCAAAATGAGGTTTCGCGACTGATTTCATTTGGATTCCAACGTTTGAAAGTATAAAGCATTATTGATTGTAATATGAAACCTGAAGACGTCATCATGACGTCCACCTGGTACACGATCCACCTGATGGTTTATTTCGTTTACAAAAGAAAGGTCGATCGATAGACTTCCGGGCACGAGGTGTATTCATTGGGCTGATTGACAACAGACAGGACAAAGTTGGACAGTTTGTTACTTTATCAAAGTGTTTGTCCGAATGAGCTGCCTTTGGAGTCAAAATAGCCAAACTTCATTCTGGCAATAAAAAAATCCAATAATTACAGGGCAATTATAATGGGGGATAAATTGTAACATAGCGCAAGAGCACCTTTACCTCAGGGACAATTATATCATTAGCACTATCCGGATTACATGTAAAATGTCGGTAACTCTGTACAGGGTGGTTAAGGAAAAAGTAAACCCAAGTTTATGGTGATTGTTCACTCACATCCTGCAATTCTGAAACTCGTGTCGATGAGTATAGTGGGGTTCTCACCAATATTCCTAAATAAATGGTAGGTATAGTTTAATTGAATCCCAATATATCACTTATTACATATGGCATTCTAAAAACTGATTTGTCCACAGGACTTTCTTACCTTTAGTTAGATGATCGTGTTCGATCATACTTATGAGCAATCAAGCTCCTGTGAACAAAGCAGTTTTGAACATGCCATCTGCAATTGGTGATATCTTGAGATCCAATTAAACTGATGAAAATATTAGACATATTTCAAATGTTTGTTTGATATTTTACTCGACATGTTATTTATATCTAAAATGGCTATGATTCCACAACATCATTAACACATACTGGACAAAAACGACAATATTAAAATAAGATTTTGAAAACATCAACATCCTTCATTTTTCTGTTCTTTCCACAGGTTTTAAACTATTTAATAGGTGATTTTTCTACGCAATAATTTGTGATGTTCACTTACATCCGCAATAGCTCTGCTAGCTCAAACATCCATGAAATGGTTCATTCGACCAATTGCGATGTTTACTCGACGAGGCCCCCTCAAACCATACGGGGAAAGCCCTTAGCAACTTACCCACCGTCAGTAGATACTTTTCATTTGAAACTTTTGATCGTACGAAATTCACAAAAGACATCAAAGCTGTTTGTATGTGCTCAGGAAAGATTAAACCGAATACAAAACAAACAGAGACTCGTGAAAAGGAAATGCTATGGGATTGCCAAATTCAGCCACAAAGTTGCTGCTAAGAAAATGAAATATTTCCAGTCCCAAACAATCTCAGGTTACTATTTCAAACTCAATTTGTCAATTTCAGATGTTTGGGAAAAGTGCTTGAAGCTGTTTATGAACCACTGCTCTTTTATGAGAAGGGGCACGATCATTTTTAAACCAGGCCCGTCGGTCAGTTAGCTCCATAACGCTTTTGCCAAAAATACGTTTTAGAACTTTTAAAAGCTGATCGAGAAGAAAATGACTGTCCAAAGTGGATCACTTTACATGTCTTCATTGTAATCAACTATGCTTTTATTGAGACCAAGTTTACTTGAGACCAAGTTGATCCAGGACCAAGTTGATCCAGGACCGAGTTGACCCGATACAGAGTTGACTTGGACTGAGTTGGTTTCGGACCAAGTTGACTCGAATTCGGAAATCAATTTGATTCAATTCAAAATTTATTACTCCATTAAGGAAAAAAGTGAAAGAAAAAACTAGATAAAAAATAACCTATAAAATATATCCCTATATAATATGCTTATCACTTTAAGGAGGACCTCACTACAGGTCATAAAGGAGGAAAAAACTACATAATTTTGTACTTATACGTATAGATTAAATTTGCATTACATACTGTACATAATTTTAGTTTATTCAACGAGGACACGGTCAGCTTCACAATACTTGGCAAAGTAATAGTATTTAGTACTTTGCTGAAACATGACTACCACTATTTGAAGATACACCTGTATACAAAGTTTGCCGATACAGTGCGCGTCCCGAAGAACCGCATCTCCATGTGGCCCGTTGAAGCGCGTGCCAAGCGCTTTCCCAGGTTAAGAGCTCTCACAAAGGGCCGCCATTGCTGTCGAAAACTAACCACCTTTCCACGAGTCAATTAACCTCTCGCGGCTCACCTGAAACTCAGTTATCCTAGGGTCATAATATGCAGCAAACGAGTTAAAGTGTCTCCAGCACACTGTGTATTTTTGTTCAACGTCCAACGATCACAAAGGCCTATAGTGAGCCCGCTTAGGAAGCATAAATGCTTGCTTTTGCACTAGGTCAGCCAGAGGTAATTCGTGTATTTCCCTTTGTCGCTGGGCCATGTGCGCCCCGGTTGTACTGTCTGCGTGCAGCCAAGTGTCGAAACGAGCTGTCGAGTATAAAGAGACGATGGCAAGAGAGTGGGCTTGCGTTAGCCTGCCGTTCCACCAGACTTCTTCGACAGTTGTGAGCCATCAACCAGGTTCACCGTTGTCTTGTTTTCTTCTTCAATGGCTTGGGCCAGTCGGATCGATTGTAAGATTAGATACCTTTTTTGAAATATCAAATTTTATAAATGTTAAATGGTTGTTTAATTTCAACTGCTGAAAGATGTTCTGGGCTGCAGATTCTCTTGTTTCTGATGTGCCCATGTTCTGTTGATGTTTTTATGTATCTGGCGCACTTAACACTATCAAGAGATAAGTCATACAATGATGATTTATTTAACAGTTTTGTGGTTCTTGGTGTTCTGTGCAAACCATGCAGAAATAATACCACCTGAACTTACAAAGGCATATAGGGACCGTGGGGCACCTTCATTTTGAAGCTACAGTCACCCTCACAGTGACCCGCTATCAATCGGTGTGGTTGCGGTGCCACGTAACACGCTGTACATGGTGACACACTTCTCGAGACAAATCTTCAAGATGAGTGCTCGATGCAGCGCAAGTTACCGCCAAGTGGGCTGGTTTGCCGTACTCTGTGTCCATGTCGAGTGGCTGCTTTGGGCAGGACTCATCAAAAGTCTAGGGGTATTGCTGCCAACGCTTCAAGAGCAACTCACGGCAGACACGTGGATGATTGGTGGATTGATAGCGACCATCACTGGCGCTGGCAGTTTTGCAGGTATGCGTTTGCGCTTTAATATATGATGTGTATTTATGTAACTTCTGTGAGTTGCCGTTGAAACTGATTCTCCGTGAACGCAACAAACTGCGGATTCCAAAAGTTCAAAACTCTGAGTCTTCTTACAGCCTAGAATTTTACATGTTACTTTATACTAAGAAAACTTAATCTTGTATATATGGTGTAATTTGTCAATTCAGTTAAGCGTGGACTGAATCTACAAACAGAAAAGAATTCACTGAATTCCATTCATAATATCCTGATCTCGAAGATATTTAAATATATATCATCTTGTAGGTAAAACTTGACGGTAGAAATTCAAAGGTTAATTCAGGGTTGTTGCAATTTTGCAGTTTTCACACTAATTATAAACACCAAGAGCCTCCAATCTATTTACGATTAACCACTCGTTGATGCAAAGGTTGTTGGCAGCAACGGATGACCGTTCTGAGTTTTTTTTTTTGGGGGGGGGGTCATTTAATGATGAAAAGAACGTTCTATAGAACTGCCACACGAGGTGTATAACGGGGCAGATTGGCAACACCAGAAGAAGTGATTTGATTTTTGGTCATAAACGCATCAAACGGTCGGGGCCTTGGGATCAAAATGGTTTTATGCCATGCAGACGTCGCAGCTTGCCGGCGTATTAAGCTCTGTCTTTGAGTTGAGACACTGGAACCGTTACCTTCAAGACTGAATAGTTTTCTCGACCTTGTTAAAATGTGTTTTCGGATTATCCCTGCTTGGTTTTGAAAATAAACCGTGTAGTGCTAAATTCGCACCACACATTGTGTTAAGTTTACGCCATGCAATGTATGCTCCCATAATTATCGGTGTGTTTGAATAGCATCGTCCAGTGCAAGAAGGTGCCACCAATGGACAACAATAAGCTTTGTAAACTCTCAGCATAGACAATGCTAGTGTTTCCTAATTAACAAGAAGGTATTGGTTCCTGTTACGATGTTATAAAATGCCTCGCAGCTCCGTTGTCCAGGCCGTTAGAGGTGTTGTGTGGTACCCGCATCGTAGTCACTGTCTGTGGATTCCTCTTGGGGGCGTCTGTCATCGTCTCGTCCTTCTCGACCAGCGCTATCCAGATGACACTTGCTCTATCCTTAATTGCTGGTACGTACTTCTGTTTTTTCATTCCAACTTTCGTTATATGTCAAGCTTGTCAGTTGTGACCACTAGCTCACTTGTTAGTGAAGTATTTACGGCCAGTGGTTTCAAAAGCACTGACATTCTGTTGTGGGAGGGATTCCCGGTCCCACCCTAAATCTGTTGGGTGTCAAGTCCGCAACCAATTAGGGTACCGACTCATGCTTAAACTCAGATTCCTCCTTGATCTAGAGATCACTAAGAACAACATACAGGCTAAGGGAACAGATTTGTTTTATTTGAAATACATGGCAACAACTTGACGGTTTTATCTGGGAATCCATCACGTCATGAATCAGTATATGATTTCGGATCGTCTGTATTAAGTAAACCTTTATTGCAATGTCTAACAACTTTGTGATCTCGAAATGAGACTATTAGCAATAAGCAGATGATGTTGCACTTATTCACTTCGCCCCCACCTTGTTCTGACCAAACAAAGCAGTGATTTGTGTCCGACATGCATGCAAAAACTTCCAACATGCGTGCGCGCGCTTTTTATGCACCCACCAGAAACGTTGTGTGGCATTGGTGAAGAGCACGCACTAATAGTGCTCATGTGCACAGTGGGCGGGGCTTAAAGCATTGCACTACCCTGTTGCCTTGCAAACTCCTCCCTGCACACTCTCAGCAAAGCACTTTCAGTGTTACCTAACGAGACCAATTGGTTATCATCACTTGATCCAGTTTGTACTGCACGCCTCATTGTCGCATTCACATTACATAGACTAATATTACTTCATTGATCTGGTCCACATGCAACACCATAGATCCAGCATAGTTCGACCACAGTAAACGCTAAAAAATGGAAGAACAGAGCGTGGAACACTAAGCAAAATGTTAATGAAAAGCAAAAGCGCAATTATAACAATTTACACTTTCGCACTGCACCCGGTAGTCATGGTCGTGAACAACTGTAAAAGGTAGACATCACGTGCACTTCCTTCAACCCTTCAAGATATTTGTGTGAATGGGGATTCGAACTGGCCAGCGTTCTTACAAGAGGCAGTGGACCCCCCCCATAAAGAGTGAGCAAGGAGTTGTTTCCTATATGACTTATTTTCTGAGCAATTTTTATGCACAGGTCCTGCTTTAATGGTCATCAACGTTCTATCGCGAGCCATGATGGGTCGTTATTTCACTATGAAATACGCCATAGCAAATGCAATAGGGACTGCAGGAGAACCGGTGGGATTGATCACATTTGCTCCATTGACTCAAGTGCTTTTAGAAACTTACGGCTGGCGAGGTGCCTTACTACTGCTTGGGGCTCTCTGCCTGCACCTTGGTGTGTGTGGCCTCCTGCTAAAAAGACCACCACATGAGGGGCCGCCGGGCAACTACCAATCAATCATCTCCAGTGAAAATGATCCAATTGTTGACGAAACAAGCAGCCCTGATGCTGAGAAAAAATCCCTACTCCGCATCCTGAGGGACGTTGCAAAGGCTCAGGGGAATATTTTCGGTTGTACGGTGTGCAGCCGCACAGCATTTGGAATAGCTACGCTTGTCTACGGCAGCCGTCTCTTCGTGGACAGCCTCTGGATGATATACTTTGTCGCCTACGCCGAGTCGAAAGGTTTCTCCGGGTACGAGGCCGTGACGTTCACCACAGCCGCGGGAATAGGGAACCTGGCTTTTAAGATTCTTATTGGAGTAGTTGTGGACCAAGGTTGGTTGAAGCTGCGACTTGGCTTGCTCCTTTCAGTAATAAATTGCGGCGTGGCTCTGTCCACACTTCCCTGGATGAACTCCTACTGGTTGATGATGGTCAATGCCCTCCTGTTCAACGGTTTTATTGGAGGGCAAGCATCACTTGGTGACATTTACACACGAGAACTGCTTGGAGCTGAAGAACTGGTTTCCGCCTTCGGCTGGATGGATCTCCTGTCCGCCACCATTCAAATCGCTTTCGGATTCTTTCCTGGTAAGAATGATTGGGATAATTACCATAATTACCTGATAAATAATGACGGATAAGTTTTGACATTGCACATGAAGCTCTTTTTTACTTGACCGACACTATCGTCTTCCCGATTCTTATTACATCCATATGAAAAATAACTTTGTCGTGATCAAATTTCTTTTAACCCTTGTGAATACTGTCGTCAAACTGGAATGCGCCACACAATCATGCACTTCGCTAATCGAACCAACGCACCGTGTGACAAAATTATAATCGCTCTCAATCATGATGAATCAGTATGTTTTAACTTGTGCAATATCAGCTACGTGAGGTTGGTCCGAAACAGCTCAGACCTGGTTTAAAACTGGACCGGTATTTTATCACTCGTCACTTCTCAAGCAAGTTAACCAACAAAATGGGGTCTGTACCTCTTGATTTATATATTTTTCCGATTTATATAAAATTAAGTGGCCTGTACGGGCGTATAGGGGAGGAGAGAATTGTTTTGAAGCAAAATAGCACCCTGTAATTTTGTCGAAAACAAACTTCCCCTCCTTCTTTTGAAGGGGACTCCTGACTATTCTGATCTGGCCTAATTCTCAGGTTGGATATACGACCAGACTGGAAGTTACGACGTGGCATTTGTCATCTTGGGATTCATCTCGCTTCTGCCGTTGGCGTCGCTGTTCCTGGAGAAGCTTCTGAACTGACGAAGGCGTGACCATAGCCTCGTTTCCGTGGGTTGTTTCAATGCAATGTTTAACATGGTTGTTTCCATGTTCTTCGTCTTCATCAATTGAAAATGCCAACTCCCGCATGCGTTCCTGTCTCTTTGCGCACTTTGCACATAAAAACGAGATAATGATTATAGTCTTGACAGAAAAATGCTATAAATGAACACCAACAGTTTAGGTAGACTTTCTGGCACAATTTGCCCCTTTCTAAAGAAATGTAGAAAAAGGTCACATTTAACTTACTTCATATGAATGCGGGTAGGGAAACATTTCTGACACAGTTTTACCTTTTGTGTGGATTCCAAAAAAAGAAAGAAGAAAGAAATGAGTACATACAGTGCCTCTGATATAAAATAACAAACATATGGTGATTACTCTTGTATTTGTTCTTAAAATTATTATGGTAACTGCAAAAAGCAAGTAAATAAACAAAAAATGGTGAAAAAGAGAAATACAATCAGTACTTAAACCAGTATGTGAACTTTACTAAATTGGTACCGTGTTCTTATTGGCTAATATGACTATCATTGAACAATAATTCTCGGGCCCCCTTCCTGTATCGATCAGATTGAATCCTTCACAACAGTCGAACACCAGACCATTACCACGTGCCCGCCCTCTCTGGTCCATTGTCCAAGAATTATGTCGGACTATAGAGAGATTTCACATTAGCGCCGTCTGCGCATATCTGCATCGAAACCGAGGCTCTCTGTGTTAAACTTCGTCGTGCGCGCCCGCGGAGTCCACACAGTACATGGAGTATTCGTTACGTAAGTTTGACGGCACTTCAGTTTAAACCACGTCCACGTTAGCTCGCCGTCAATTATTATTTTTTTTCTTTTGATTTTACGTGTCTAATCATCCTGAAAGACTCTTCCCCCAAAAATTTGCAGCCTTTTCGAGTCTGAATTTAACATACCTTTATGTACTTTGCGTCTTAACTCCTTACTTTCAATCGTCTGATCATATTAAGAATTGAAGCTGACACATACAACCTTTTCAAACGCGGAAGTGCACAGATCCCTCTATGGATCCCTCTATGGTCAGACCGACACTAACGTCTTGATTACACTCTACCCACCATGTATACTTTGAATTGATTTTTTGAATTAACCATGTTTACTTTTATAGGTGAATACCCACAGAAAGACAGCTGAATCTGGCCAAAATGTACCCTGTAACAAGGCTTACTTACCTACGTCCTATTTACTGAGAAAAAACCGGATCAAAAGTAGCCAATCTATCAGAATGGTGCAAAAACCGTTACGACCAGTGTCCAAGAGTCATGAGGTTCATATGTACAAATATAATTGTGAAGACAAGCTGTGACCAAGTGGTTGACTGCGGCTGCATTTGGTGCAATGTATATGGATTTTTTGCGGCCACCGCTTCCGTATGTATTTGCATAATAGACCGATTACATTCGCTAAGTCACGTAAACTATAGTGGGTATCAAATATCAACAAACAAAGCGTCCTCCCAAAGTAACGAGTGTCGTAAATACTATTTATCAGAAATATAGCCGACTCTCAGTACATGGAGACTGCTGATGTGCTGGGTTCTTTCATACAAACATTTCAAACAAACTGGTGAACCACACTTATTTAAAACATTCGTTGCTATGGGTTGGTAGGTGCAACCAGTCAATATGTTTGCTACGACTGGCTTGCCTGGTTGAAATGACAGCTATTCCTATTCCTCTGAGCTGCATTACGTGCTGTACAAACAATGAACTTTCGTGTTGCAGCACGTTATTGCTAAATGTGACACTCATCCACTTGCGCTTGAGATGACCACACCTATAGTGCTTCTGCTTCTAGAGATGTCGCTTGACTGCACTTGGTCAAGTCATATTCCTTTTCTGGAAAAATGTTAGTAAGCCTAGGCGATGATTAACCTTTTGTTTCTTTTTCTCAGTTGTCGTGTAAATTGTTTATAAAAACAACAATCTTTTGGAAAGATACTATGGACAGATTTCCATTTCAAAAAGAGTTTATATCTCTTTGCTTTGAATTGTTCTGTTTGGGCCTATTAAAAGTGGTTTTCGTTAATTATAAATGAAAATTATACGTTTTCAAACAATATCCAAAATGTACAAATTGTTGTTTTAATAAATAAATAGGAGAGAAAAAATTTAAAAGGGCGAAACGCCCTTCCCCACTAAAAAAAAGTAATTAAAAATATTGTTGCGCGCTGCTAGCACATCAATGCTTGTCTTGGGTCGAGTTCGGAAAATTCAGTCCAATTTGTAGGTGCTTTAAAGGTCATGCCAACTAAATGTGTTGCTGGAGAATGCGGCAGCACTTATAAAGATGGGACATGCCTGAACAACGTAACTTGCATCAGTCTGGTGTCGTAAGTCCACAGGTAATTAAATACCATTGCAAATTTCTCTCCAAATTTATACAGAAAATAAATAATAAGGTGAGAAAGGGTTGTCCTTCCACCGGGATAATTACCGTATAGGAGTATGCACTGCCAATTCAGCTCCTATCCCGCTTCCAGACAACAGCTCCCCAAAAATGTGAAACGTAAAGAAGACTACTTTGTAGAGCTAAACTTCTTGGTTGAGGCCTTGCAGTCATCAGTCTTGACAACCGAGCTCGTCGAGTGGGTGATGGCGACTGCCTTGCTCCGCACACAGATACAGCATGCTCTCCTCGCACATGCACAAACACAAAAGGGACACTGCCGTAATCCAGTAACAAACTATTAACAGGGGAAGAGCCAGCCAACATCTGCTTGTGACCTCTCTTAACCAAATCGTCAAGGGATGCCATTCAACGGCTGCCTGTGGCAGTTGTAGTAGGAATTTCACTACACTTCTATCTGATTTGTCCAAGGGCTTCATCTACATCCCTGAAGCAGCCTTTCCCTGTCTTTTGTTCGCCAGGATGGTTAAAAAGTAAACAGTATTTCGGCCTCTTCGTACAGCAAACAGTGCTGCATTGCCTGAAATTACAAATGAGTTTTGGTTTAAAGAAACAATCATGGTTAAGATATAAATTCGTTAACACCTATACGTTCCTGGTGTTGGAGGGTATTTCCTTGCGCAGCATTTTTTTATAGCACACATGAGCTAAAAAGACTTGGAAAGTGCTTACAACCACGAGAACTAATTACAAAGCAAATTTGAACATGAAAACTGTGTTGATGGAAGCATTCCCCAATGGTTGTAAGACAAAATGTACTTGGTAAATCAAATGCCGGAACGCAATTTCTCTGTTCCCAACTGTAAAGATTGTCTCTTGAACTTGGTATCCACACCTCATGACCCCCAGTGTTCAGTGTTGAGATTTTAAGTTGGATGTAACACTTCCCTCCCGTCCTCTCAACCTGAGCATTTTGTGTCTTCCGTGTGCCTGCGTGTTTTTTAAGCGGGTTTGTCCTTGGAAATATGATCCTTGTATGGATGCAAGCAACACACATATCTAGTGCTTCCGTACAGAACCTGTACTTTCGCCAGGAATGTTGAAAAAGTGCAATGAACGATACCATTGCTTGTCCACCCAGATTTTGATTTTCGTCTTCTAGTTCGGGACACAAGCTCTAAATACCTCATCTTGAATGAACTGGCGGACTCGGTTGTCTGTCGCATTCTATCTCCAGGTGGCCACCACATACAGATTGATAGTATCCAGCCAGACACATACAAAACTCTCTAATATAGACATACGTGTGTTTTTATAACGCAGTAACCAGATATTAAGGTGTTTAATTTCGATTATCCCCAAATGCTGTAATATATAGATGTAGTTTCGCCACCTACTACTGGGTTGTATAAAATTATCGTAGAACGTATACCGGTACCGTTGACTACTTCTACAGTCGGCTTTCGCGGATCACATCTATAATGCACTACACACAACTATCTGCCCTTTCGCCTGCTATTCATGCAGGTGCAATAGTATCCAGCGGTATAGTGAGTGAACTTTGACTGCGTGGGCATCTAGTGTTTGAATTCGCGCATGCGCAATAGCAACATATGGTCGCCGGCCTGAAAACTGATATTTTAGCAGACGATGCATATTGGTGAGGAGTTATCCTGCCATTTCTCTTGAAGACCTTGCGTGTGAATAAATTGCCAGGAATCTATCAAATGGTGATATATAATAGCTTCTGATAAGAAAGATTTCCGGAAACTAATCAAAGAAGTGAACAACGTCAATTTTGCAACAAAGGATAATTATGAAAAATTATCGTTTTTATCAAACTTTTCACCTTACGTAAGTGTCCGATTTTCACACTTTTGTCTAATTCCCCTCGGGTCATCGGTGATACTGAGTGGAAGACTGATGGCTCGTTTGTATCTATCAGTTCATTCCTTCAAGATAGAGAGACATTTATCGGAAATGCGGTTTGTTTTTCATGCGGATTCAAATTTCTGCACTGAGTCGGATATGACCAGACAGCGGTCAAAACTGAGATGTCCGGATTTTGGGCATGGCATACACGTACACGCACATCACCTGGGGACGAGTGCGCTTCGGTACGCATTGACTTTACGGCATTGCACTAATACGTACAAACAATGTGAAACTGCCCCAACTAAAAGGCCCAAACAAAAGACTTTCCATTCTCATCCATACGGTTTCCTAATTCCATGAGCGTTCACGATATTCCTCACTATTCACAAGTAGGCCTACAGAAATGTCAGGGAAAACTCGGCAAAACTGAAAAAAAAATCCCCTCTAAAATGTTGGTTTCACTTCCAACTTCTGACTCTGTTACTTCAGAGGCACGTAAGAAAGACGGGCAAAAATTTGGCAGAAAAGATTTTTTATCGTGTGCGAGTTATCAAAAGGGACTTTGAGTCTTTAAATACTAATTGGTGTGTAAATAAGGGGCAAACAACTTTTTCTGAGCTTCATGTTGATCGATTACTTTTGGGGTCCATCTGTTCGAGTCAAGAGCCATTTTACTGGCTTCTGGCTATAGTGACATTCAGAACGCATGCGCACAAACTAAACGAGGGGCATGGACATACGTGTACAGGAGTGCAGTGTCCCAATTCAAGGAAAATTCTCCGCCAGG
>NW_019091520.1:557773-614770 GCF_001949145.1 Acanthaster planci
TTTTTTTCAAAGGTTGAAAACATGACCTAGTAAAACCATTACAAGGAAATGTGCCACTTTTTCAAGAGATGAAAATACAACATCCTCAAAGCAGTACTTTCCAGAAACTTTGTCTTTTTCGTCATTTTTTTCAAAGGTTGAAACTATGACCACCTAGTAAAACCGTTACAAGGAAATGTGCCACTTTTTCAAGAGATGAAAATACAATATCCTCAAAGTAGTACTTTCCAGAGACTTTGTCTTTTTTTTCAAAGGTTGAAAACATGACCACCTAGTAAAACCATTAAAAGGAAATGTGCCACTTTTTCAAGAGATGAAAATACAATTGTTATGAATTGTTATCCAACAGTTGTGGTTGTCGTTGTCTTGTGAAGACGAAACAAAAATACAATATTACCAGAACAAGCAAAATCATATAGCACACCGTCGTTTCATGGAGCCTACCGTTCATCAGTGTGGCGTCATAAAAGTAGGTGACTCTTCATGAGGCAAGTCTTCAAGATGGGTTCTCAGTGTGGTAACGCAGGCTGGTATGCCGTACTCTGTGTCCATGTCAACTGGCTGCTATGGACAGGACTCCTCAAAGGTCTAGGGGTGCTGCTGCCGACTCTTCAAGAGCAATTCATGGCAGACACGTGGATGATTGGTGGATTGATAGCGACAATTACTGGTGCTGGCAGTTTCGCAGGTATGCACTGTGTATTTGCCGTCCTTGACACTTGTTATAATGTGAAGGTTACTGAGGGTGCTTTTATTTCTCCTTAATTAATCAAAAAGTAATAGACCTTTCTTTAGGCTACGTAACAAGCGCAGTTCAAAGCAATTTAATCTAAACGTTATTTAATAAAAACGAAATACTATAAGCCGAAAGTGAATCCATTCTGACACCCATGAAGAAAGTGTTGCAATTTAACAGTTGTTGCCAACATAGGGTGAATTCTCTGAACACTATGGTCTCCAAAACAAAAAAAAATGGTTGTGTTTGTAGCCCCACCCCCCCCCCGAAAAAACTGCGGATTTGCCAAAACTAGGTGTAATAGGGGGACAGATTAACTAAAGACAGGTCAAAGTGGAACACTTCATTTTCAAACGTAACATGGTTGTACAAGTGCTTATAAATACTCAGTGGGAACATACTGTCGAATAAAAATTGCTTTTATATCATAAATATATCTTGCTTTCCCTCAGGCTCATAACTTTGGGTAGCGACGCTGTGTGTACATGTAATTGAAAAGAACTTGAAATCGGCCCGAGTGCAAACCTACTTCTTGTGGCACAGAACAGTAAACGATACACTGTTAAAAGTGTCGTCTTCAACGATCACTCTTTGGTGTGGAAATAAAATTGTGCAGTGTTGTATTGACACTCCATGGTATTGAATTTCTCTGCAAAGTATTTTGGGGAAATTTTATTTCTGGTTTGAACTATATAGCATCGTCTAGAACACGAGGGTGTCACACGATAGGCACTGCAGCTTTCCACAAATAGGCCATCCAAACTCTTGGTGAGCATCCCACACTGTCTCCTCTACTGCGAGTTGGCAGGTGCCAGTTACTCTTTCCGTAAATCCTATGCAGGTCCGTTATCCAGACCGTTGGAGGTGTTATTTGGTACCCGTATCGTGGTCACAGTCTGTGGATTCCTCTTAGGGGCGTCTGTCATCGTCTCATCCTTCTCGACCACCACTGTCCAGATGACACTTACCCTATCCTTAATCGCCGGTATGTTCTTTATTTTAATTCCAACCTTCGTTATCAAGCTGATCAGTCAAGTTCAGTTGCTCACTTTTCAGTGGAGCATGGTATACCAATATTTCTAATCCCTATACACACTCTTGCCTATTGTTACTTAACACATCCCCCAGATGTCTCAAAAGAATTCCTGAGATACCAGTATCCCAAAGACCAACCCAAGGGGGGGGGGTTCTCTCTGTCCCATCGTTTGCTTTATACGGAGGTAGGAAACAAAAGGAGTTTGAACTACCCCGGTTACAACATCTGGCCAATCACCGCTTTCTGGCATGCCCGGTATGTCCATAGCTAGAGCAGAGCGAATGCACGCTGCGTATCATCCGCTTCACAACCATCAGCCCCATTGTACCCCATGATCGTTGCCGAAATTTCTCGCCAGTATCTGCATCCTTAAAACGTCGTACGCTACAGGTTAGGAAGTTGATTATTCCTGCCAACGTTGGTGTTGGTATGATCTGACAACACCACCAAATGTAATGCTTGCAGATTTGCTTTTATTAGGCTGTGTACCTGAAGTGTTTAGGTGCAGTTACGACCCTTATTGAACGCTTTGTTCTGGAATTATTTCGGGAATATATAGCCAAAGTTGTTTATTGGATTTTGTGTTCTATTTGAACAATTTTTATGACGGAATTTACACAAAAAGGTATTTATGAAATTTCATGATCACTCCTCGTGATGGAACAGCGGATTTTGTTTTTCGTGAACTTAACTGTCAGGTGGTGGTCAACACGTTGTTGGCCAGTCTTAGCCAAATTCGTAAAAGACTTGGAAAGAGACTTTGGAGAGACGAAATAAAAGAATCACAAACATTGCTTGGATAACGGAGAAGTGCATCAAAACAGTCACAAAAATGTTCTAAATATCTAATGATATATATTTCTTCTTTCTGTTCCATGGTCACTGCCATAAGTTGTAGTTAATTGCAAAGAAAACACCATAAATGGTGCTATAATATTACTGGCCCAAAAGCTAAGCTACAGGCAGTAATCAGGCATTTTTGGAATGTTCACTATTATTCGTCTGACCGGGCGGCGATGATCATCGAGCACTTTTATGTGCCAGAGTTTTAACTCCTTCTGTGTCCTTCGTCAATGGGCGGAGTATCGATGAACAGTACCTTCAAAGGTTCTAGCTGACTGTTCTCGTCAAGAGGCTCAAGACCTTTTTGTCAAGTGGTTTACAAGAAGATTGAAGGTAGTGTCAGGAGTTGACATGCATTTCCTCGTGTGAACGGCAAGTTAAGATGCAGCGTAGAGTTTGACCGCGTGTTAGATTGATTATGAACAATGAGAACGTGATATGCAGTTCCACTCGGCCATTCAAGCGATGAGTGAGTCTCACCGTTGATGACATTTTGCCTTTAGCTGTGACAAAGCCCGCAGTACGTGTCATGCAGGTGGTTCTGTTCGTTTTGATAAATGAAATCGGCTCTTGATAACGAGCTGTTGTGACCCTGGCCCTGCTCGAAAGATGTTCAAATTCAACCATCTTTCGGACAATGATGGTCAAAGTATGGTTAACTGTGGTGGTTGCTCGACCTTCCCTGACGCGTTCGAGCCAATTGACGGCATTGGTAAACCCAAAACAATCCTGTGTGACACAGAGGCTTTCTTTAATTAAAATATAATTATTAGAAAATTTGGAGAAGTGCTCGCCGAGACCGAGGTCTGCCGAATTATCAGATATCTAGTCCTTCCTCAGGGTGGTGTCTAGTCTTTCTTTGCAAAAGAAAATTCTAGTAATTACCCTTCCCTTATACGTGATACACAGCAATCTGTTTTTTTTCTTTAAAATATGTTGTGAGCACGTGTATAACCTTCAAACAAACTAATTTTGAAGTTCTGCATGCCTCTTTTTTTCCCCAGGGCCTGGATTAGTGATCAGCAATGTTTTATCGCGAGCCATGACGGGTCGTTATTTCACCACAAACTACGCTACGGTGAACGGCATTGCGACCTCAGGACACTCTGTGGGCTTGATCGCCATTGCTCCGTTGACTCAAGTTCTTTTAGACACCTATGGCTGGCGAGGTGCCTTGCTACTGCTTGGGGCTATCAGCACGCATCTTGGTGTGTGTGGCTTCTTGCTGAAAGGACCGGCACACGAGGAGGCACGGGACAACTACCTACCGATCATCTCCAGTGAAGATGAGCCACAGACAGACACACCAACAAGCTCAAATGCTCAGAAAAAATCCCGACTCCGCATCCTGAAGGACACTGTGAAGGCACAGGGAAATCTTTTTGGCTGCACGGTTTGCAGTCGCGCTGCATTCTGGATTGCAACGCTTACTTACAGTGACCATATGTTCTTGAGTAGCCTCTGGATGATATACTTCGTCTCTTACGCTGAGTCCAAAGGTTTCTCTGGGTACGAGGCCGTGACATTCACCACGGCCGCAGGAATAGGGAACCTGATTATCAAGATTCTTATTGGATTTGTGGTGGACCGAGGTTGGCTGAAGCTGCGACTTGGCTTGCTCATTTCAATCATGACTTCAAGCGTGGCTCTGTCCACACTTCCTTTGGTGAACTCTTACTGGTTGATGATGGTCAATGCCCTCCTCTTCCATGGCTTCAATGGAGCACTAGCTTCATTAAGTGACATATACACCCGGGAACTGCTTGGAGCTGAGGAACTGGTATCCGCTTTCAGCTGGATGGATCTTCTGGCAGCATCCAGTCAACTTGCCTTCGGATTTTTCCCTGGTAAGACGTACTAAAAACGTAGCTTTTACTTCTTGAGAATGACTTTACACTGAAAAGAGCCTTTTTTGCGGGGGGTCCATCTCACAGTTGGGGGCTTTGCCACGCTCTTTTTTTTGGTTGAAACTTGGTATGAATGTAAAAACGATCGTAATACTTATAGATGGAACATTTGAAATCAATTGCAGTTCAGTTTTGATGTTGCAGTCATCCTGAAGTTCATGCACAGTAGTGGGAAAAACACACATTTTGTGCTGACCCATTCGATTTTGACATAAATGGTGTCAAAATGATTGCAAAGAGTTACTCTAAAACACCTGACGGCTCTACTCCCGCTCTGCAGAGATATCAGAAACCTGTTTGGGGGTCCAACCCGGCTCTTTTATGATTAAAGGCAGCAAAGGTACCTGTGTTTCTGTTCTACGGACAAGTTATCTTTTCTTGATTTTTTTACACATGCATTGAAAAGTCGATAGTTTTATCTTCTGGTATGATTTTTCTTTTTCATAATGCCATGGAATTTGGTCTCTTCACCTCTCTTGGTATCTTTCATACGCAGGTAACTGGAACGACCTGTCTTTGGCATTTTACCACTTCGATCGTGTTGGCTTAACATTGCCAACCTTGCAAAGAATTACTGTATTTGGGGACAAAATCCTCGAAGTACAGTTCATATTCATGCTTAGATCAAGAATGGACTGGCCCTATTATAGAGGGTTCGGTAGCTACCTGCTGCCATGTGCAATTAGCCATGTTAATTATGATTCTGAATATATAGGTTTTTGTCAGGCCAATAGAAAAGCTTTAACATTAAATACGTTTCAGCGCTAAGGCTGGTTGGTTTGTGTACGTATGGCACGCATGGCGCGTACGTGAACTCTTTGTGCATTAACATTAGAGGGTACACGTAAATTAGGTTTAATTAAAGTATTGTCACTGGGAAATCCTTTTGTCTAATTCAAATCAGTGGTTATTGTTTTAAATTTTAGATAAAGGAACAATTTAAAGTGAAGTTATATTCGATAACGAAAAAGGAAAAGCAAAATATGCTATGTAGCCGGATTCTGCCATTTCATTCCACACTACTGGTGCTACGTTCGTTCAGAAAACATCTGTAAGACGTCTGAAGACTACGTACGGGACGGGAACCGGTCAAGAATTGGAAGAATAAGAACCCTCATATTATGTGACAATTGAGGTATTTCATTCACGCAATTTTATTAGAGATGTATTGGTCCTGATGATCATTTATTACAGGACATTGGTGGCGCCCTTCACATTTAACAGCTCTGGCACTCTTCTCCACTCCTCAGCCTTGGTGGCGCTCTTCATGTTCCCTAGTTCGAGTGGAATAGTTTGTTGACCTGGAGCACACTCTTTTGGCAGTCATCTTGTTTGCCCCTTTTCGTTAAATATCAGCAGTTTTATGAGTCTTTTCTTTGTTACACGGACAACCTTTATGCGGTAAACCAGTGATCCTCTTACACCTCTTCCAGAAACACAATCATGTCGGTAAGCAAGCACTTTCTTACCATTTCTGAAGACGATTTTCCATGTGGTTTATTGCATTTTTTGGGGGGGAGGGTGGACTAAAGACTCTTTAATATCCCCATACAGGAAGTTTTCTGGTTTAATCTGCTGCCTGATGATCTTGTTGTATATTTATAATATTTTATGTTGTTCACATAGTTTTTTGTCAGTTGAATTCGCTGGTTTAACCTTGGCTAATATTTCCCTGAAGCTACGCCTTTGCAGACGCTAGCACTGTGAAATGACCGTGACAAATAAATGAACTGGTCTTATTGAACATAAACTATACGACAAACCTGAACCCCCTTCAACACCAAAGATGTCGTCTTTAACCCCATCCGTTAAAAGTGGGTCAGAAGAAGCAGACATTCAAGACAGTGCAGATCTGCAAAGCCATCCTCAGCGAGCAAGACGCCCCACACTCAAGTCACTTTTGGCTTCATTTCAAGGAGTGGAGAAAGAACTTAAGCAGCAATGGAGGGCAACTCAGCAGGCCCTGAGTCAAGACTAATTGCTCAAGACTAATCGCTCAAAGCAGATGCACTCCAAGCTAAGCCGATTGTTCTAGAAAACAGCAACAATACCAACAGTCTTATCACCCACGACACAAAATTAGCACATTCACTTGCACTGGAAACAAAATCCAGTGTTTCCGGCCAATCGAGAAGTTAAAAACACAGTTTGCAGTCAACACCTAAAAGGCGTCTTCCTCCTCTCTCCTCAGTGCCAAGGCCCAAGCCTTGACATCTGCCACATCAACACCTGAGAACGAAGCATACGAAGAGCTTATTGCCAGATGTTCGTCGCAACTGAAATTCCAACAAGCCCAGAGAGAACTTGAGCAGGTGAGACGTGAAACAGAGTCCTGAATAGAGCAGGCAGGGCATGAGATGGAACCGCAGCCACGGGAAGCAGCAGTTGAAGCCGATATCCGAATTCTGAAGGGGAAGCGAGCCGCAGCCATTGAACAAGCTCGCTCAAACGCCATTATACAGGCACAACCAGAAAAGAACGGGTGTCTAACTTCGCTCTACCAGACCTTGAAGGACCATGCTCTGTTGTTCCGTTCCACTATCGAAGCTGAAACTAACACTAAAATCACCATCAAACTCCTACCCTAAGCCTAAGAATTTAAGCCAGCCACAGTGGATATTGATTCCTCTCAAAACACCCCTTTGGCTTCACTGCGAGCTGTTCCATTATAAGAATCGCCCAGAAACGACATTCAGATGTTTCAGTAGTTAACCTGACAAATTAAAGGACCTTGCTGACGCCAGAGACAGCCTGCACACGATCCTGATGTCTATGTTGGAACTCAATAATGTTCAAGCCATGACTGTCCTCTTTCAAGACTATGGTTGGACTGACCCAAAGTACAGCTATACAGAAGCTCGCCTACTTGGCTGAGTACACGAGAGGGGAAGTCAGAGAAAAAAACTTGTTGACCGTTTCCGTCATCGCTACTTGCAAACCTTTGCGCAGATACTGCTGCCCAAATGAATGATCTTCCTGGATTGCAGATCCTGAATTATTTCTTAAATCTACACCTGGTTCTTGAGAAACTCCCCATGTTCCCACACAATGCATGGAGGGAAGGAGCTTCAGAATAAAAGGTTGCAAACGGCATTTACCCACCATTCTCTGAGCTGACAGAGTTCATCAGAGTGAATGCAAGACTTCAGAAAGACCCAGTGCTGTACCCTTCTCCCCTCTCAGATCACAAGAAACACGGAGCAGCTAACCACCGTAGCCCCGGCTCATCCTTTGAAGTGATGGCTACGTCAACTCCCATGAAGTCCTCATCAACGCTGAAGACAGCAGTCAGGTGGCTGTTTCATGACAAAGAGCGTCATGGCATTTCCAGGTGCATTGCATTGCGCCGTAAGCCCATCAACGACAGAAGAGTGTTTCGCAAGACAGAGGGACCTTGCTGCAAGTGTGGCAACAACTACAGAGTCAAGGATTGCAACACTGCGGTTGACGTGCGACATTGGCACCAATATCATAAGCGCCAAAGGAGAAGTAGAAACAACTTGTTGAGGAGTCCAGTTTCCTCACAACTTTCCAGACCCCCTTTGGCCGCTATCGCTGGCTCCACCTACCCTTCGGTACTTCTGTCTCCTCCCAGGTCTACTGGAAACGCTGCAAGGCCCCCCTGGCATTGAATGCATAGCCGATGACGTGCTCATCCACGGACGCATCACTCAAGAACATGACGACAATCTTGACAAGTAACTGAAAAGGTGCGCTGAAAAGGGCATCAAGCTGAACCGCGACAAACTTCACGTCAATGTGGAGACAATTTCATTCATGGGCCATATCATCTGCAAAGATGGTTTGCAGACTGGCCCTGGAAAGGTTCGTGCCATCATCACCGAGTTCCTCCTCCGACAAACCTGGAACAACTTCGCCGCTTCCTGGGTACGTACCCAACCTGAATGGCATGGCCCATCCCCTCTTCAACCTTCTGAAGCGTAAGATACCCGGGCAGCGGTCTTCCTCTAAGGAAAATGCATTCTTGAGGGTCACACAAGCCATCACATCTACGCCGACTCTCCACTACTACGACCCGGCCAAAGAACTGACTCTTGAGAACGATGCCAATGACTATGCCATTGGTTCTGCCCTTCTAAAAGAAGGTAAACCTGTTGCCTTTGCCAGTTTCTTCCTTACTTCCAGCGAGCGGAGCTATGCTCAGATCGAAAGAGAAATGCTAGCTGTTGTTTTCGGTCTAGAGAAATTCCACCGGTATACCTTTGGAAGGACCCTGACTGTCATCACTAATCACAAACCTCTTGTTGCAATCAGCAAGAAGCCTCTGTCCAAGTCCCCCAGGCGCCTACAATCCCTACTGCTTCGCACACAGGTATACAACTTTGAGCTTATTTACCGTCCTGGCAAGGAAGTTCACTTTTCTGATGCACTGTCACGTGCACCACTCAGTGACATGGCCGCAGAGGACAAACTCATTGTGAATAGGCCTAACCTCAAGCGCACCCCCTTCTCCGCTGACCGGCTATTCCATCTACGCACAGCCACTAAGGCTGATGAAACGCTGAGTTGCCTGATGGACAGAATCAAGACCGGTTGGCCTGACACAAAGCAGAATGTTCCCGCAGTTCTCTTTCTGTACTTAGGCTATGGCGATGAATTGACTATCCAAGACGGCATTGTCCTCGGTGGTTACCGAGTGGGCATTCCTCTCTCCATGTGCAATGACATGAAGCAAAAGGTACATGCCGGTCACCTAGGTATTAACACCTGTCTGCGTCTAGCACGAGACCTCATTTTTTGGCCTGCTATGTCCCAGATATTCAGCAGTATGTTGAATCGTGCGAGACATGTGCGACCGACATCAATCTATGTCTGTCTATCTGTCTGTCACCACACAGTCAAAACACCACACAGTCAAATTTAAGTTAATTGAAATATAACATGTACTGTTTTATTCCTTTAAACACCACTTACCATAAGAAATTAGAAAAGACAAGAGAAATCAGACAAGTATTTAAAGTATTCAAAGCATATGCAGTGACATTGCAGATTCGCGTGTTCGTTGGGAAGAATGCGCCTGTTCTTGATAAAGCAATCGAAGACGTGCGTCGCTGCCTTCACGGAAGGATCTTTGATTCATTTCCAGTTGTAGCGATTAACTCAAAACACATCTACCAAGACGAAGCTCTAGTCGAAGAACTCAGTGACGCAATTTCATCAAAAATCTAAGAAAATCTGGCCTTGCGGAAGAATACAGATTTCTGGCGAAACACCCTGTTCAACAGACTTTTACACTCGAGTTAATCAAGTGCGAAGACCAGCTGTGTACACACTGCATGAAAAGTCCAATCCGCGCTAAGAGGCTAATGACTTTTCTACGTGAATTCGGCGGAGGCTGTATTTTGACACCAAGGCAATCTAACCACCACTCATGTCATTTTCGGACATGGCATGAGCTAGCATCACAAGCCCAGTCTGGAAAGCTGAAGGAGCAACCACTCGACGACAACCTCGCTAGTAGGCCTACGCTCAAAGGAGATGGAGTCTGCAACTCCGAGTGTCACTAGGACTTCAACAGTGCAGCTGACAGGGAACGTCACATCAGGCTTGTTCATAAAATGTACATAGCGGTCAACTGAAACACAACAGCCGTCATAGACGGAAAGACCCTTTATGTAGATTTCCAAGTTTTGTGGGCCACGATCACTGTTTGGGGTTATTCAGACTACGGCACAGAGCATAATGGTGAATTTACCTTTTTGGACCTTAAATAAGTACGGAAGCATGAATTGTCACCAAACGTGACGCAAGATGTTGCGACACCACCCTCCACCATATTGGAATACAAAAGACCCTTCGTGTAGATTTCCAAGTTTTGAGGGCCGATATCATTTTTTGGGGTTATTCATTCTGTTCAGAGCATGATACTCGAGTTTTAATACCCTTTGGACTCAGAACATTCTAAGCAATAGTAAATTTTCCACTCGGTTGAATTCGTCCTTCTTTGTTAAAAACCATTTTCCAATTGTTTCCTTTGGTCCATTATTACACGAGTGGCTCATCGTGTTAAAATTACTCTTCCGGTTATCTTGTGTGTTTTTTATACTTGTTTTGTAAAAGGGAGAGGACTGCGGAAAACAAGCCACCGTAACAATGGTGGAACTACAAACCCACAGCGCATGTTGAATGCACTAGCGACCACGTACTGTGCATAAACACCTCGCGGCGCTCCAGCAAGCCTGCAGTTAACGTGCAATGTAAGCACGTGCAAGCTGGTATCATTTTTGCCATTTGCAACCGATTAAAACAAACGAATGCCGTATGTCGATTTCATTCTCGCGTTTGAGACCGTGGTGATGCGGATTTGCAAATAATGGCCCGGGAAAAAAGAGTTATAGAATCACAGTGATGTTGCCTAAACTGAAAACGTTTTCTCATAAGATCCTTAAACTTTCGTAAAATCGACGGATCAAGACCGTGAACCAGGAGAGTAATGAGTTATTATGAAACCTGTGCATGTACTTTGACCTATTCCTTCATGCTTTCATTCAAGGTATCTGTACGACAAAGATACACGTACCACTCCAAGCAAGAAATTTAGCTTGTTAACGCAGTTGACACTAATCCGCTTAAATCTTCATTATTCATGTGGAGGGCCTGGAAGTAAGCCTTCAATTCAGCGACTGTGATATGCCGACGGGCCAGACCGGCCCGTACCGGACGAAAAAGGCAGTAATACAGGCCGAGGATCATATCTGCCTCAAAACGGGCAAGCAGTCTCGGCCTGTACAGATACCGGCCGGCACACTGTGGGCGCAACGCCTAAAGTACATTTGGAATCTGCAGCCCTGACCTCAGGCCAAATTGCTTTGTTCTTCGGTTGACACTCGCTGGTTTAACCTTGGCTAATGTTTCCCTGAAGCTACGCTTTTGTGGACGTCAGTACAAGAGGCGTTGTCATTCCCAGCTACTTGAGGGCGTTTGGAACATGTGACGGGCAGAGTGGGAAATGTTCCTTTAATATCTAAATAATAATAAAATATTTCCCCACCCTTTCTCGGCAGGATACGCCTCTAAGTAAGCTATTTTGCCTACTTTTCAGGTTGGATATTCGACCAGGCTGGAAGCTACGACAAGGCTTTTGTCGCCTTGGGATTCATCGCCCTTGTACCGTTGGTGTCGCTGCTCGTGGAAAGCTTAATCAACCGAAGAAAAGATTGATGACATCCGTGAATAATCAAGTTGTCCTCAACACGAGTAAAGGCTGTATGCTTTCAGTCACTGCCTTAAATTAACGAAGTGTATTTGGTGTCACGTCCGTCATTTTTATTTTCTTACGTGAACATCTGGAAAAGAAACTAGAAGGAATTGACTAAAATTATTAAAGGGCTCCGCAGTACAAAACTGAACTCCATGTCCGTGATGATGAAAGTAGGCATGGGGAAATATAATCAGTTTGGCTAAAGTTTGCCTTACATCAAATGAAAAGCTTTTTTTATTTTTTTCAACCTGCCGACCGATGTTGCTTGAGTTTTTCCTGACTTCACCGGGCCTCTTTTGAACAATGCTGTCTTAACCGAGAATGATAACGTTGAAGGCAAGTTCAATTTTCTACCAGTTCTGTACGATAGATCTGGGCTCTGGTCGCGTTGGTTGAGCACTTTGTGAGCTGGCAGCGATAAGTTGAGAGATGGCTAATATGATGGGTGACGACTGCAGGGAATCAGGAGAACTCCAGGGCGATTGGTCAGTGAAGTTATAGCATCGTCTTTCGTATTTGGAACTGCAAGTTGTTAAGGTCTCATTTTAGATTTGGGTGGATTGTAAAAGGACAGTCTGGGTTATCTACGAAGCGTAGGATTATACCACAGGAAAGCGTGTGAACCAGTCATATGGGGGATCGGCAAAGCTAAGACTTAAAGGGATTGGATACCATTTGTTCTATGTCTGTTGGCGTAGCTGCGGTTGAGTGCGGTCCTGCTCCGTAGGCTCAGCTTTCCCTGTTGAAGTTACTGGGTGTTGTTCCTTTAGGGTTCCGTGAGGATTATTTTATTCGCCTTCTTAGTTGACTCCACGTTAACCTATGTATAAGAGTAACGGGAAGTGTGTAAGGGTTACCTTGGTAGTTGTAAGGGTCACTCTGGTTAAGGATTACTTATTACGAGTTCGTGGTGCAGTTGACCACGTGTGGTTTATTATAGGTGAGGGTCATTTGGACATAATTAATTACCTTGTAGCTTAGAATAAACCATTTCTATGAAATATGCAAATTAGACATGCGCATGCGTGCTACCACCACCCGTTGGCAAGCGCAGCCACCATTACTGTCGGCAGAGTAGGATAGCTAGGATGAACCTATCGCGTTGAAGGTCAATCAACAACCTTTCCCGATACTTCATCACACTTTCCTTGAAACTAAATGAGGTTTTCAGTGTCCTGAGGTCGGAAAGTAACAGTGCCTTTTCTGTACTCATGTTGATGGCGTGTTTGTGCTGATAGTTACGCACATACAGATTTAATTGTATTCCTACATTATGGACTTAAGCATTTTTGCCATGCGCCTGCCTTATTTGCATATTTCATGGGAAATTTCTTTTGTAATTAATCATGTAATTATCATTCAGCATAATTTGTCAATTTGAGGATTATTGGGATTCATTGTGACTTATATTAAGTCAGTTATAAAACTCTATTGTCACTAGAATCAATGCCGTGATTATAGATCGGCGGTATATTTCCACTAAAACGAGCAGCCCTAGTTCACCATTTGTTAACTACTATCCCCTTGCGACCTGGTAGCCGCCATCCTTGGGCAAAGTGAATAAATATATTTGTGAGATAAGGCCAGTTCAAATTCCATCCATGATCAGACTGAGCCGGTCTACTGGGTTCGTCACAAAATATGTCGGTCTCCTGTCACACCAGTAAGGCACGCCTCGTTAAACGGACTTGAAGCTAGAGCAGCAACACGTTCTTGTGAAACCGTCCAGGCTGTTCGATAGGTAAATATACGTTTCCAAAACGACAAAAGCAAACGTATGTACATCGAACGTATTGCTGTGGATGATGGTGACTTTTATTATCCAGGATATTAACACATGTAACTGTAACCCGTTTCGATCTCAAACAAGCAAATGCACTTTAATTTTAAGGATAAAACAAAACTGTGGAGCTGTCTCAAATTTCAAATTTTGCCCAGGACACGTCGCAGGCATTGCCCGTATGCACACTTTCGTAAAAATAATCTGGATACCATAAAAAGGAAAACCTCACTGATCAGCGGTTTGTGCACAATGTTTATCTCTTTGCTAATTTGCCAATGTTTGTGGGACTTTGCTGGCACCGTAGTTTCACTCTTTAAATTTCAAATTGCATAAATGTAACTTTGTGTCCTTACATGCATGCTTAAATTGATCTACAGGCAATGATGTCCAAGTGTACAGAACCTATTGCTAAAATATAAGATTTATTATTAATTATTGAATATTTATTAATTGACACTAAATCGCTGCAACTGCATTATTTCACAATGAGAAAATTATCGTGGTGATGACGTCGTCATCGGTTAAGAGACACCACTTGAAAGGGGCAGTCTCCAGAGGTTATCCACAAATAAGCGTAACATCTGATCGGATCGACAGGAAATCCATCAAAAGCCCGTGACATCATCAGTCATCAAATTACATGAAACGAGCACCTGTTTGTAACTTGGTTCTGCTTTGTTACGTTCTGTTAAATTTATCGCTATCATTGGACAATAAATGAAAGCCTCCGTTAGTTAAGATTGCAACAAAGCAGCAATTGAGATATTTGCTTGCGCAAATGTCTTTTTGACTTTTTAGTAAAGTGACATCACCCTGTTACAAAGGTTCCTTCAAAAGGACACGTTCTATTTTAACATCAAACATGTATGGCGAAACTTTACAAATGCTAACAATAAACACTCTCAATTTTCCAAACGGTGAAGAATTCAAGGTGGAAGGTGAGTCCACAGCAAAACCAGATGTTTTTCTATGACGTCCGTGCATGTGTGCAGTGTGTGTAGTGTGTATGTATAGGTACATAAAGATGCACGGTTTTGCGATCATCTAAAAGACAGACAAAAGCAGGGCCCAGACAAACAGAAATCAATCTCTAGAGACAACCAATCAATAATGATCTCTCACAACAATGTTCTACATTTTATCATTTATTCCAGGCATGTGCTAGTTGCGAATACATGTCTTTTGTTTTTTGTTCGTTGTGAAAATGTAACTTAAATATTCCAAAAGCATTATTTATAGATTTAAAATTCTTTATGGTCTTTTTTGTGTTGTAGTATTTGCTGTCAATTTTAGTCTGTTGTCGCCTCTGTCTGTTGTACACCGAACTGTTTAGGTCTCTAGACTTCTTGAAAACAAGGAATGTACCTAAATCAATCTCATCTGCTTTGTTTTTGCTATTTACCTCATCAGTTTGATGTGCTAAGTCCTCCACATGGCCAACATTCCTGTCAATGCACATCTGACATCTTCATAACATGTCCCTTACTGCTCGTCGGATCATTTCATGTCTTGACGGGGATTGTTGACCTCTTCCACAATTCTTGCACGTTAACTCCTGAACATTAGCTAAGGGTGTAATGAAAATTTGGTTCTGCAGGTAACGCCATTAAAAGAAATCGCTTTCACCCCACATGCTGTCTTTTGTTATCAATATCCAACTTCTCACAGTTCTTAATTAAAGCAAAGGCATTTGGTATTCTGCATACTTGCATGTTCTAACCTTGTAAATCACAGTGCCGAGATATATAGAGATAGAGAGATCTAGAGATATATTTCTCTTTCCCATATATGAAGTAGTTTTGCTATTACAGTAATTTTATCTCGGTATACTTTTTATGTGGACACCCTGTACATGGAGCAGTCATGGCGTAGAGCATGGGCTGGAAGTTGCAGTAAATTAAAGCTTTGCTTCTGCTTTACATAAATTAATAAAATATCGGTAATCTGGGCTTAAAACTGAAGTGGAGCGTAGTAGTAGGGCACTAATAAAACCACTCTACAAACTCTACAAAGACCTCTAGATACAAGAGACAAGGTCATTACAATCATTAAAATTCGACCGCAAACGAAAATACGGATTTTGACATAAACGCCGCCGGATACTACAACTTTAAGTAATCTCTATTGGTGCAATAACTCTTTCCTAAATAATTATTTGGAGACAATTTAGGTGCCTTCTGTGTCGACTGATTACATTGGACTGCTGTTAATTTCATTCGCATAAAATCATGGTGTAGAAAATTTCAATTTTATTTCCTCTTCGTGAGCATGACACATCCCCTCCACACACTGAATAGATTCGATTTGGTGGTAAAGTACACAAGCCATAGAGTAACACTCTTCATAAAGTTTTTGCGCTATGGGTTTTCGAATAGGCTGTGTTGGTATCGCTATGTAGACTATGTGTATCCAACTACATCTCCCGTGGGTCACTGGAAGGGCAGGTTTTGTGAAAAGGTCAGTGAAAATGAAAGGAGTAATTCAAAGTCATCCCGATTCGTTTTGCACCAAAATTGGATAAACATCGTTGGTTTTTGCACAATACGTGTCGCATATATTAATAAATACTGTATGCTCAGTGCTCAGAGTCCCACCTAAGTAAGCTTGTGACTTTTTTGTCGCAAGCTTTCGAATAAGCACTGAGCATACAGTGTTTATTAATATATACGTTGGGTAAGAGCAAAACCCGTCATATTCATTAACATTTCCCCAACGCAAAAATACATCTTGAAAATGCGTGTCGCGCTTTACATTATTACACCTATCCGTGTGTGTAATTTTAGAACCGAATGTGTTCCTAAAATATCCAAAATGAAGAAAACCTAGAGCTTGTGTGTATGTTCGGATCCGCCAAAATAGAAAAAATAGCAATTTTTTTAGTAAGTCTGGGATGTGCCTACCAACAATTTGCCAATGTAAAATGTTAACAAAAATCTTGTTTTGCTCCGCTGTACGATCGGCAGCGCATTCCTACATTATAGTTTGTGAGCTTTCGTCCTCGGCAGATAGCGCAATCGCATTGGAAATACATAGGGGTACGCTGGAAACAGACGTAGCCGTTCGGTGCTTTAGAAGCCGTTTCAGGTATTCCACTCATGATGCATTCTCGCTCTCGTGGCTGCTCCTGGCCTACAGACACGAAGTTGTGAAGTAAGAAGGAATGTCCTGGAAATATGTTGATATGACCGTAGAATAGATTGGTTCCCGATCCCCCTGGCAACCGCAATGGCAGCGCTTTACCATTGCATTTACCGGTCTCAATGTCCTCCATTTTCGAATGATAAAGAGACTGGGACCAGTCCATCGTGACTGGCATGCACTGGTACAGTGTATGTGCGCGCGTTCGCGCGGCGGGGACACAGGAATCAACCCAAACATGGCAGCGGTATGGGTTATTGTGTTCCATGCCATGGGAGCAAGATCATACCGTTGTTGTGTGGTCTCGATCAATGCACTGCGTCAATAGGTGACCTCGTCAGAAAGGAACATCCAGAGGAGTGGTAAAATATTTTGTTGTAAGCATTGAAAGCAGATTGAATGCAGATTGAATTGTCAAAATAGCTTCAACTACTTTCTGCACCTTTAAAGTCGACATCAGGTGTCAACACGGGTCAATTAAAAGAAATTAACCCTCAGAAATTGCTTTCCACGTTCTAATACCTAACCTAGTTCGTCGATACTGATATGCGTTTCTTTTGACTTCTTGATGGAAAGTTCAAAAATCGATGGCGCACAGTCAAGTCCTGGACCACGTATGAGTGTTCAAGTTCTGGAATGCCTACTTTCCCACCAAGTGGGCTACACAGGTACTGTAATGAGTATGCAAATTCTCGTTCCTTTGAGGGTATCGTTTCGTTTTTAAGGGCTTTTAGCCCCAAACGGGGGGCCCAAAATATCAATCCCCAACTACTGCTTGACGTAATATTAGTGTTGTGAGAAAGTCCAGCCTCAGAAATGACAGCCCCAGCTTTTTCAATTTATTCTGTTGAATCAAGATCTCGAGACAGCCATGTACTAGTGTAACAAAGGTTGCATTCGTTGGCATTCTAATTGTCAAAGAGGTAAAGAATTCCATTTTTTTGTAGACCATTTTTTCCTGTCTTTAAAATACGAGCACCAACATATAACACGGTGAAACGTATTTGGAAATAATAACATCAGTAGTCCCTAGTCTCTATTCCTGTGAAGTTTGTAAGTATGACTCTTTAAGGCATAATGTTTTCCACTCCTATTTAAAGTTTTTCCACTAACAGCCAAACTTCAGCAAGGATTGTAAAAGTAGACAGTATGAATAAGGATGTGCAAGATCTAGATCTTGGTATTTTCAACAATTGTATTCAAAGTAATATAAGTCTGGAAGTACAATCCCAAGAACCGAAAGTGACCAAGCAGACTTCGTTAATAGATTAACTGACTCACATGATTGGATGACATCAAACCATGTGTTTCAAAAACCCTGAAATGTTGGGACCATTCTCCATTCTCCGTAGACTGCTTTGCCAGCTACTGTTATTATAAAAAAGTTCGCTTTTGTAAGTGTTTAAAATGGTGAAATTCATGTTGAAATTCAACATTAACTTTAACAAGGTGTGGAGTTTAAACACTTCATACCTACTTTCTCAACACGTTTAATCCAAGGTTTGGTTATTGAATGTTTTTAAATGCTAAATGATTTGCCATGAAAAAGTGTTTGGAAAAGTGTTTAAACTCTTGGTTGTTGTGTATGGGTGTACATGTGTGTGTACTGCCCTGGACGTGTAGATAAAATGATATAAAGAGGTTTGGCGTTACCAAAGAGGCTATCGTTGTTTTCGTGATAAAAGATCAAGTATACCAGTACAAAAAGTTGTGGTTTTTTTGCCTTATGTGTACAATGTGCAGTATACTCACTCCAAAATGGTAGCCCTATGGTACGAGGAATGGCATCAAGTAGTTTTACATTGAGTTTGTAAGTACCTGATCCAGGGAGTTTCAAAAATTATACCCAAATTATACATGAGCTCCCATAAGCCAACACATACATATTGTGACGTGACGGAGGGCGCTAGTTACTAGGCACGGTGCAAAGTTATAGATGGCGCCCTGCCCAGTAACAAGGGAAGTTATGTTAGCCACGCATATAGCTTTGTGTTGGGGGAGAACGGCGCACAGGCTCCGCCTTGCGCGTAGGGCAATTGGTTAACGGAAGTCACTGATTGGTCGCATGTAGCGCGAGCGCGCAGGCCACCCGATCCGACTACCCTCTGCTAATTGTAAGTGAGGCCAGTGCAGCAAAATAGCCTGCAAGAACCGTGATGCTAATATGTATTCGAATGATGCAATAGAGTAGGCAAACTTATAAGTGAAGCTAGTCAGCGTCACGAAAATTTGCAAGCGGAAGGCTGGAACAAGCCTCAGTTATACGTTTGCCTACTGTAATATCACACGATAATATATTAGCATCATAGTTAGAGCATGGCTATTTTGCTGCACAGGCCTCACTTATAAGTAGCGGTGGGTAGTCGGATCGGGTGCGCAGGCGTAGTTGCAGCAGTGGCCGGCTCACAAAGCTATATAAGGGGCGCACAAGCAAGGTGTAGTCGTCCTGAGTCAAGGGCTGATCCTGAGGTGAGGGTTGGGAATCCTGTGCAAGGGTTAAAGTCACCTAGCCTAGCGTGACTATGCCTTAGTCCCGAGACGTGGTGCGTGTGTTGTAGAGGGGCTACTTGATAATGCGGTATAAGAGCTTACAGTCGATGTGAGGGCGGATTGCTATTTCGTGACGTGGTTCTGTGTAGCGCAACCCTGACAATAAGCCCCGTAGACTTGCTGAAGTCCCTGATTCGGCACTGGATGCCCACGAGAAAGGTTATGAAGATACAACTGCATTTGTGATTGATCCCCAAATTTAATGACTTCTCCCAGAGTCAGGTCGTCCACGTAGTTCCATCGTCTGCAGCAATCAATTGCAGCATCATTCACAAGAATCAAAAATAAATTGGACCCAATTTTGTACCCTGTGGAACCCCACATGTAATTGTCCGAATAGAAGAAAACTGTCCGTTTAATTTAGTGTTTTGAGTACGTGCTGTAAGAAAGCTGCAAACGATGGGAACAGTGGATGGCCTAACTCCAGGATCTATTAATTTTTGAATTACAATTGTCTGATTGACCCGATTAAAGGTTTTTGTAAAATCAAGTGTACACAATTGGGTATAATGAGCCCCCCAATAATTAAATTCAATAAATCTACAAGATAATGCGTAGTGTTACAACCCTTCATATTTCCACATTGTTTAATGTCCAAGTTTCCTTTAATATCCTGTAAAATCCATTTAGCTATGAACGATTCAAAACGCTTTCAAAGATAGGAGTGAGTGCAATTGGTCTCAGCTGATGCAAGGAAGATATTTTTTTCCTTTTGGTACAGGAACCACAGTAGCTGTTTTCCAGAGGTAAGGAAATATTCCTTCTCTAACACAGTTATTAAACAAATATGTGAGTGGGCCGGCAATTTCAAGAGAGAATTCTTGGATTAACTTAACAGGTAAATCCAAAGGATGACCAGCTTTTGATGAGTTAAGGCTGTCAAATTCTTTTAAAACTTGACAGCGATATATTGTAGGTGGTGGTTTAGATGGTAGATAACACGATAGTTGCGTGTTATCTAAAACAGGTAGCTGATTACAAATACTAGCAAAATGATCATTAATTCGTTCAAGAACCTTCCCAGGATTAGGAAAGACTCCAAAAGAGACGTTAAATCAATATTAGGTTTTAAGATAAAATTGCCAATGTTTTTTAAATACTGATGCTATTAATTTTACTAGAATTATTAGATTGAAATGATGCAATCAAATCATTCTAATATCTTGATTTCTGCTCATTGATGGACCGTTGCCTATTGTCAAACGCTTTTTGCCGTTCTTGCATCAATTGTTTAATAGCTGGTGTAATCCAGGGTTTATCTTTAGCATGCATAATGAATGTATTTTCAGGAAAAAAGCTTGTACATAATTAATAGTAAGATCACTCACATATTTTTGAACCTGATCTGAAATTGATAAATTTAACATGGATTTTTGCCAGTCATAATCAATAATCCATCGACCAAAAGGTCCATTCAACTGAGGAATCTTTATATGGGCGAGTAATAATTCGTGTCTTGGTATGTTTAGGAAGTTGACATACAGATTCAATGATAACACGACAATGATCACTTGTACCTTACGGTGCTAACAGTCCAATTTTCTGGAACAAGGCAGGATAATTTGTAAACACTTTGTCCAATAAAGCAGTTTCCCGAGTTAGGAATGAAAGTAAGTCGTTGCAAATCATTTTCAATACTACTGTAGTTTATATCATTAAAATCACCTAGTAACATTTCGATTGCTGACATATCATCGCTTCGTATGCTATCCATTACACAACAAATATGCTCAGTAAGATCTTGTTCGTATATTGCACTAGGAGAATAATAAACCACACCAATATATAGATTATTAAGTGAGCGTTTGGAAAATCGTAAACTGACTTTTACCCACAAACAGTCAAAATCACTAGTGTGTCTGGGTAATAATTGCACATTAAAATGATTGCCAACATATAAAGCTACTTCGCTACCTCGCCCGTTTGCACGAAATCTCTCAAAAATTCGACACCACTAATATTTGCCATTTGTGTGGAGGCATCATTACGCCAAGTCTCTGCAATAGCTGCAACGTCAATCCCAGATGTACTAAGTGTCAATTGAAGGTCATCCAGTTTGTTTTGTATTGTTCTAGCATTTGTAAGCATCAAGCGAGGGAGCACCAGTGATGCTTTAAAAGACATCGGTAGCCGCTGGATGGAAATAACAGCCCTTAGTAACCTTTGCTTGACTTCTTTCGCATGTACGTTCTCCTTAATAGCTTTTTGTGCAATCCAGACCGGAATTACAGACGCCATTGAGTTGTTCCCACCTTGTGCCATTCGATGTCTAGTACCAGCTTGTTTACCACGATATTTAAATACGCCGTTTAATTTCAACGGTTATAGTTTCTGAGGGCAACCTACTTGCCATTTGCCGAAGGCCATACAGTTGCAATCTCGTATACCTGGAGTTTGCAGATGCCGTCTGAATATTAAGATTCCCTTCATACTGGTGGATACCTGAGCTCCGTGGGCAAAATGAAAAAGGTCCAGGATTGACCTCAACATCCGTGAAGAATGTCAGATCCACTGGTAGTTGTTTACAAGGAATATGTAGACACACATATCTGCGTTTCGTCCATTTGACCAACGGCACATGCATCGATACTCGTTGCACGTTGCGGGAAAAGCATATTATTACAGTTTTGAGAAAGCCGTTAATGGGAGGACAAACCTTGGTGCTCCCACACGTTCTGCAGGTTTCCGCCAAATAGTTAACTCTCACAAATAGCATGGATAAAATCGGTAGAAATATCAATCTCAGAACGGTGACCATCGCCCCGGCAGCCATGTTATTCCATACGATATGCAGTTACGCACAATACAGGTACACAAATGAAATTTCAAACATCAAAATTCACAATTAAACCAGCAGCAAAGTACACCAAAAACAGCACGAATTTTACAACTAACACCAAAACATTCAACCTAGAAGACCATTCAAATGAAGATGACTTCAGTTATCCTAAGAAATTTCACGATTAAAACTAAAGAACAGTCAGGCAGGCTCAAACAGCGCCCTCGTCAATAGCGCCCTCTACTGGTGTATTGTCTGTGTATGATTGAAGGAGCGTTGCTGAATAAACCAGCCACTTTGATTGTTGCATGTAAGTCAAACGTCCAGACGAAGTTTAATTCAAGTTATTTCTGTCGGGGTTGCGTCACTAAGCTTTGGGACAATCAGATTAGGCGTCGTCTCAACGAAGACCGGAGATCATCGAACTTTCTTGGGGGACGGTGTACACTTCCAGGTAATTCCAGAAATTAGGGGTCCAAAAAGTGTGACATTTTCGTGTCCCTGTTACATCTGACTTTTGTTATTTGACATGGAAATATCACTGGAATTGATTTCAAACTATTACTAATTGTTTGGCAGGTAAATTGCATTAATTCATCACTCTTGGAAATTAAAAAATGTGTTCTACGCTTACAAAGTAATATATATCAGATTTGACAGGGACACTAATAAATTTCTGGAATTACCCTTTTAAGAGGAAACAAATCATAAGCACTCCGTGGGATTATTTTTTACTGGGTTTTTATTCAAAAACATCTTTTTTAAAGCTGCAAAGTAAATATTTTCTAGGAATGTTATTAAGGAAATATTGATATAAAACCTGTTATTAATTTGGTTATTTATTACAGAATTTAGAAGCGACGTGCGAATAGCAGAACTACAGTAGATGTACAAGATACTGTGACATTTAATAAAGTAAGGTACCCTGAGAAGTCAAAAGATGTGTGGACTGCGTACTGGAGAAGGAGTGGGAGCCACTGAGTATGCCACACGTGCAGGGGGAGGGGGCTGAAAAGTCGGCATTTCGTGTGTACGTCCTTGTGGACGGCCCCTAAGTTCAATATCTTCATTCTGCAGGCATTCCAATGATCCCATGTGTCCATCGGTGTAAATGGCATAAACATAACTATGATGAGTGTGGCTAATTCCATTTCACAAATCCAAAAAGCAGTTGTCTTATCTAATGAAAATTATATCCGCAACGCATCACTGAATTAAAACGAAGTTTGTTTTGAAAAGATAAAATTCTAAGCTTCGATTTCATACCAAAACAACAATTTGATGGTCAACTATTCAGGTGCTGTATGATTTTTTAACATTTGTGTTTGTTTTTGTCCTGTCCTCATTCTGAGCAAAATGAAATTTGAGACCTTGCGCTCTGTCGTTTTAGGGCTTGCAGTTACCCATCTTCGGCGGCTTATCATCGTTGTAGTATACGCTGGGGACACGTTCCCGAGATAAGTCTTCATGATGAGTGTTAGTTGCCGCCTAATGGGCTGGTATGCCGTACTCTGTGTCCATGTCGACTGGCTGCTATGGACAGGACTCCACAAAGGTCTAGGGGTGCTGCTGCCAACTCTTCAAGAGCAATTCACGGCAGACACGTGGATGATTGGTGGATTGATATCGATCATCACAGCTGCTGGCTGTTTCACAGGTATACGCCTTAGTATTATCTGCAACTTTGGAAATGATGGCCTTTTTAAACAAAATGCTCAACTAAGCGAGCAAACTGTTTTCATTCGTTTTCTTTAAAGTATAGTCGCAATTAATTGTTTTGGACAATGTATGAACATTTTTCTACACTCTCGTTAGGTTAATTGCATTGAAAAGTGCACCTTTTTATTGAACACTTAAAAACTGTCTGTACTTTCGTAGAAACCTGAGGGTTGCTATTGCTGTGATGTGAACGAAGACACAGTTCGCTGCATAAGTTTTTCTATTAAAATTGTGAGCCCAGAATGTACTATCCAAACATTTCAGATAAAGGAATCGGTGCAGACGTATTGCTATGCACATAAACAACAATGAATCAACAAAGAAGGGAATAACATAGTCCAGCAAATCTAAAAATGTGCATGATATTTTTGGGTCTTCAAACTGATGTAACATTTAGAATTCTTCTTGGGAAGGCATAACAGTTTTGCTCAGTGATATAATTCGTCGAAGAGCTTACGAAGTGACAAAAGCCTCCTCTGTACCAGTGCAAAAATAGACACCAAATGCAGCTCTGGTGGAGTCAACAAATACGAATTTGTGCAAACGAACGATATTGGACATGGACACTTCAATGTTATTTTTTTTCCTTGCGCGTAAAATCTTTCTAAGTGACAAAAACTATATATAATGTAATGGGGAAAAGTAAGACCTGCAGGTTTTACAATCCTAGGAAGTATGAAAACTGTCGTTAATGAATTACTGTTTAATTAAAAATAGCAAATCTACAAATTAGTTTGGGTACGCTTTTTCCAACCTTACTTTGCAGCTTAGACTTTGCACGAATTCCCCAGTTTGTGGAGCAAAAGTGGTCAAAAAATCTAAGAATGAAATATGTTTCCACGAAAGGGAGGTTTTTGTCACGTCGTCAGATCATCGACGAATTGTTCATTTTGTGTATACGAAAATGAAATGGGCGGAGATATCAACATGCTACGTCCAGGACAAAACGGTATACTGCTGAAAATGTGGTGCGGATTTATCCATGTTTGATGAAATCAAACCATTTGGTGTTGATTTCACATCACATGGTGTCAACTTCTCTCTGTGCAGTGTTATACACTAATACATTTATTCAATGAATTAGAATAGTCCGGTATCTGAAGGTGTCACCCGATGGACCCTGTTGCTTTGCACGAGTATGTATCCAAACTCTTTGCATACAATTTTCCAATGTCGAATGGAAAGCAGGTGCAACTTATATTGCCATCAAATCCAATGTAGGTCCGTTATCCAGGCCATTGGAGGTGTTGTTTGGTACCCGCATCGTGGTGGTAGTCTGCGGATTCCTATTAGGGACGTCTATCATCGTCTCGTCCTTCTCGACCAGCGCTATAGAGATGGCACTTGCCCTATCCTTAATCGCTGGTACGTATTTTTTTTAAAATTCCAACTGTCGATATTAAGCTAACAAGTCACTATCAACAGCTCAATTGTCAGTGGAGAATCGACAAACAGACTTCAATGGTTCTAACTTGTTTCTGACTTCTTACTGGTGACAAGAGTTTGCAAACAATGGGTGTGAGTGAACATGCATTTCCACGTGCACAAGACCCAATAAGAATTTAACCTGTAGAGAATACAGGTGTCAGTATGGCAGCAAAGCGCCACCAATGCTTGCATCACATGGCCTGCCTTTTGTGAAAGAGTTTCGACCTTATCAGTTAGCTTTCTTGTCAAGGGCAGGGAAGCACCATTGAGGGAACTGAGAAAGACGTTCTGTAATGGGTACTTCGAGACACTTAAACAGATCATTTTCCACTACTGTGTGCATGCCCAGAATTGGCATAAAGGGCCAGCCTGTCTGCCGCCACCAAGCGTTTCAATATTGGCTTAGTTTTTAACCACTGTTTTTCTCCAGGGCCTGGTTTGGTCATCACCAACATTTTAACAAGAGCCATGACGGGTCGTTTTTTCACGACAAACTATGCCACGGCAAATGGTGTTGGGACCGCAGGACAGTCTGTGGGCTTGATCTCCTTTGCTCCGTTGACTCAAGTGCTTTTAGAAACCTACGGCTGGCGAGGTGCCATGCTACTGCTTGGGGCTCTCAGCATGCATCTTAGTGTGTGTGGCTTCCTGCTAAGACCACCACCACCACCATCTGCAGGGGCGCGGGACGACTACCTACCACTTATCCCAAGTGAAGAGGAGCCATTGGCAGCCGAATCAAAAAGCGGTGATGCTGAAAAGAAATTCCGAATCTGCATCCCAATGGACACCAATATGGTACAGAAGAATCTGTTTGGCTACGCCATTTTCGGCCGTACCGAATTCTGGATCGCGACGCTTAATTACAGCGGCCGAGTCTTCGTAAGCATCATGTGGATGATTTACTTTGTAGCTTACGCCGAGTCGAAAGGTTTCTCCGGGTACGAGGCCGTCACGTTCACCACGGTCGCGGGGATAGGGAACCTGGTTATCAAGATTTTTCTTGGGTTGATGGTGGACCGAGGTTGGCTGAAGCTACGACTGGCCTTGCTAATTTCAATCATGACATGTGGCTTGGCTCTATTCACACTTCCTTGGGTGAACGCCTATTGGTTGTTGATTTTCAACGCCTTCATTTTCAACGGTTTCATTGGAGGGCAAGAATCGCTTGGCGACATATACGCCCGGGAACTGCTGGGAGCTGAGGAACTCGTTACTGCTTTCAGCTGGATGGATCTCCTCTCGGCCATTATTCATGTCGCTTTTGGGTTTGTCCCAGGTAAGAACGTTTTGATACTTAGACAGTTTCTAGCTGAGTTTAAACATGAGAACCACGTTGTATTCGACAGACATGCAATATCTCTGGCATGATTTGGGTGAGGTCTGTATTGAAAGGTCGGTATCTCCGTCGTCTCAATCTATTAAAATTGATTTGGTAATAAGTAAAACTTGGTCTCTGTTACCTCTTGTTGACCTTTTCACCAGACTTGAGTGTGCTCTTAATCCAGGCATTTTGCCAATTAAACCACCATATGGCTTGTAAATTCCTTACCCGTCCAAAAGCTGAAGTACACCTTGGGACGGAAATTACAGCTTTTCATGACAATGATAAAGAAGTAGTATTTCTGCAACTTTGGCTAAAAGAATCCATTGTAACAGTTTGAAGGTTTGGTTTAAAATCAGACAGTCACAGACAATGGCTTCAGCTAAGTGCAACAGTATAAAACATTGGTGTATGCATCTTTCATATTACTTATTATTTGGTGTAAAATGTTTTTCTCATCTCTCTTCCGCCCCCACAGCCTGAAAGAGCTTTTGCCACACCCACATTGTGTAGAGTTCAATTGAATTGCACACGTATGAACCCTCTAAAGTGCGTGGCGGGCAGGTGTACACTGAAGTAACTCACATTGTTTCAGATGTCTGTAACCGCTGACGTATTTCGTTCACAACATTTTGTTGGGCATTTTACCATCTCAGTGCCCTGTAAGGGCACAGTGGAGGTAATCGAAGGACAAGGTGGGAAGTGTTTTTTTTTTAAATATTGGCGCCTTATTTATTCCAACGAGGTTGGATAGCTCCTTAGTAACCGATCTTGTCTCTTTTCAGGTTGGATATTTGACCAGACTGGGAGCTTTGACATAGCTTTTGTCCTCTTGGGATTCATCTCGCTTCTGCCGTTGGTGTCGCTCGTCCTGGAAAAGCTACTCAACCGACGGAAGGAGTGACATGAAGCTGCCCTTTTCAACACTCAGCAATTTCAGCAATTCTTATGGCTTTAAACAGATCATTGTGGTTTTATAACGGTATCCAGCGTTGTGTGATTGTTTCTTCGATGAGCGTAAGAATTTTTTTCCTCTTTTCTCTCTAACAAATGATGTCGGACTCCAGAACTACTGTGTATTAAATATGAAAACAGTTGATGCAGTGTAATGGCTAGACAGCACCGTAAAATAATAATACAATGGATATGATTGTCAAACGCTCAGAGGACGACATGGTTAATACAGCTCGCTGACAAATACAATATGGAATACAGAACACATTCACCACGTTGAGCCCCGTAAATTGTACCATTTCTCCGACCGAAGATCGTGTGGAATATTTATACAATGATAATACTTACTCGCGGTTTCTAGCATTAGCACTCTCCCACACGTAGGAGCATGGCCAAATGAAAATGGAAATGAATAGAAGCAAAATGCAGAGAGAACGTTTCTACATTCGAGACCCCAAGGCAAACTGACCATCTTCGCACCGCGTGCGCGCACGGAAAGCGTCCAAAAAGTATGAACTTTGTGTTAATTACCTCCTTGACGTGTATTGAAAGATGAGGGCGCCCTTGCTCGAGCACAGTTCCCTACATTTATATTTACCTTTACCGTGAACAATGCATAAAGGGAGGTTGTAGTGGTTGCTAGCGTGTACATGAACAGTACTCCATACCGGTATTGCTTTGGATAGTCTGTTTTGGTAGGATCACGCACTCTTTGCCCGAAGAAGTCGACCATGGCTTGCCGTGGCGTTCTGAAAGACGTTTTTATTTTTCTTTCTTTTTCGGGGGAAGCAATCGGAACTATGTTCACCTGCATGAATTAAAAAAAAATCCACCTCTAACAACCACGGCAGCCTAAGACGTAGACACGTACTTCCTACGTGTTGTTGAGGAAGGATTGCAAGCAGAACATCTAAACAGTGAGACAGCTGCTCCACTCCGAAGCTGGGAATCTACAGGGTGTCTACATAAAGGTATACGGGAGATAACAATTTCTGTAATGGCAGAACTTTATATTATTACGGGAAAGAGAAATGTATCGCTAGAAAGGACAGAATGGTATACAGCTTGTGATGTTATTGATACAGGTGAGTGAACAAACTGATGCTAAGGGTACTGAAATTGGCAGCGTGACAATTTTGCATATTTGATTAATATGAATCAACCATGCAAGTGTGCAGATTACCGATGTCTTTGCTTTATGGACACATTCTTGTAAACAAGGAATGAACCAAAATCAATCTAATCTGCTCTGTTTTTGCTACTTATCTCATACGTTTAATGTGTTGTGCCCTCCACATGGCCACCGTGCCTGTCATTGAACATCTTACATCTTCGTATGTCCCTTACTGCTCGTTTGATTGGCATTGGCTGGGGTGTAGTGAAAATCTTGTTCTGCGGGTAACCCCATAAAACGAAATCGCATGGTGTTAAATCCGGCGAGCGTGGCGACCGTTCAACTTCATTGTAAACAGAAATTACTCTGTTACCAAAAAGCTCTGCCAGACGTTGTTTCACAGCAACATGTTTGTGGGGTGCGGTGCCATCCTTCCTGAGCCCACCACACCCTCCTCAAAACTCCACGTCGTCTCTGGAGGGTCTGTTCCATTGCTGGCACCACAGATTTATTAATCAAATTAAATTAAAATAGTCCTGTTCATTTAATTTTTTTGGAAGAAAAATGGCAAGTGATATTCAGCACACTTGCATGGTTGAGCCTTGTTAATCGAACGGTAGTTTTGCCCTTACAGTAATTTTTATCTCGGTATACGTTTCATATGGACACCCTGTAGACAAATCAAAGCATCGACAGTTTCCCCTTTGCTATTATTTTGACATCGTTGTAACAATGACCTCACTTACTCAGAATGGTCCATTCGAGGCTAAGCTTTGGACTCCGGGGTACGGGGAAGCTATTGACTCTGTCTACAAATGCCCCTGAAAATAATCATTAATAGCGGAACTCTCGAATCCCTCGGTTTACAAGTTCCCTTTCTCCGCGTGTTACTTACATGAATAAAACTAGTTGTATGCTTGTAGTGGTGTATAACTTTAAAAGGAAAATATAAATAGCTATTGTAATTTCATGCGTCACCGCTAGTGTAGTAAGGTGTTTTAGCAGTAAGTAGGTAGTTAATTACGTAACTATTCATTTTGGTTGTGGTTATTAAGAGATCATGTCATTTACACTTTACATGCACATACCTTGCAGTTTGAATTATATATGTTGTAATTTTACAGGCCAGTGTAAGTATAATTGATACCCTAAAATGTATTTATAGCTAAGGCGAGATTATCCCTATTAGCCCCAAGGCCTCGTTGGTCATCCATAGGTTGTTTTACATGCAAGTTCCCTTTGTTTACCAGGCATTATAATAATTATTTTAATTAATTAAGCAACCCTCAGCAGTGGAGATCATGCAAGGCCACTCTTGCAAAGACACCCCATTCACTAATAGTAATGATATCCAATAAGGACAATGTTACTGAAGTTGTTTTGGTAAAAATCATGTTCATTTTATACCCTGTGTACAAACCCTCTGAGACTGGTCTGACAAATTGTGTTTTCATTGAAAAAGCTTGTACTCTGTCGCTGCTAAAATGGACTTTCCTGACCTCTAACTGATTTCTGGGAAGTAATTGATAACTGAAGAGGAAAATGAGTAAAATCTGTACTTGGAACTCTTTCCAAATCGTGAAGAACCATTGATGAGATCACAGGAATAAACTTCTTTTTTTTTCATGGGTATGCTACATTTGTTCTTGATTACAATAAGACTAATTGGAGACGGCACCACATTAATGGCACATGAGTTTCAGCTGAGATTTCATGAAGGCCCTCACCTCCCGCCCTCCCCAACCTGTGCCCCCCCCCATCCAATGTTGCGTTAAAGGCTGGTGTGCACCCATGGCGATCCATTGCAACAATGGAATGGGGGAATGGGGGTTGGTTGAAGGGGAGAAGGGAGGAATCGCGGGGGGGGGTTGTGACGGGAGCCTTAGTTGCGTTTAAGGCTGGTGCGCGCCCATGGCAATCCATTACAACATCAGAAGGGGGTGGCTGAAGGGGGCGCAATCTAAACTACCCGAGTCTATGTTAACGCACACTGTGAAATGTTTCAAAGCATGGCATTAGACACATTGGTTTCTGGCAATTCTTACAAATCATACGAGTCTGTTTACGTTGGGTTCTCGTACTGCAAACAACACGGTTTCGTTTTTTGGCCTTGCCTACTTCTTCCGGGATAATGTCCACTTGAAAGGAGTGCAGTTTCAGGGGCATCTGGTGTTGAGTTGCTCGTCCTGCAGGCAGACAACATTTCATTGATGACCTGGACCCGGAAATCCAAGCTAGTGAGCAGACGCTTTGTAAGGATGCTGTGGCACACGATGGTAGCATTAACCAAATATCAAGAACTGCAAAGAAAACGCGTTTCCACCATTTCAGGGATCTATGATGATGTGTGTAGTACTGACGCATTTGTGATGCTAAGTCACTTCCGCCCATGTGCTTATTATAATCGTTGACGACGGCAGGTCTTTGGATTTTACGACGTCTGGTGGAACTTTTTTGCAGCGAATGTCTCTAGCGTCACTTTTGCAGTTGCCATAATTAGTCAGACCTGTTACACGTTTTTTGGTGTCCTGCCAAACAACACAAAGTTGCCCCGCTTTAGACAAAAACTGGATCATGTCGGTCATGGGGACCTTCTTAGGGTTTTCACTGTCTGGATTGCCTAGTGTGGTATAGCGTACAGTTCCACGAGCTTTTACCCTGGGAAGAGGGAGCGGCCTCTTTTGGCAAGTCCGTTGGAGCTAATTAACATTTAATTTTGTTTCACTCCAAATTCCACGACTACTTATCATATCCTACCCCTGTACATGCTAAAAAAAAACCTGGCTTAGTCACTTTACAGTCAGGGCCTCCCCTAGCCAGAAAAATGCAAAAATTCCAGCTGGCCTTGAGCCAGCCTCCAGCCAATTCCCGTAGGACTGTGTGCTAAGTGGTCCCTTGTGTACAATCTAATGGGTTGTTTACAAAACGGTGCCTGGGGCATGCAGTGGAATGTTTTTTATCAGTGACAGCTGTCTGGAACTTGTCAGGGGCCTCTTACAGCTGTCTTTGAAGTGTTATTTTTGTTGGGGGGTGTTGTGGTGGTGGTATGGCGTGGCTGGCGCGTGGCAAGGGCCCCCTCAAATCAGGATAGCCTGGGAAAACGCCCCCCCCACGGTACTATGATGTACTGTTGGTGGTTTTTGATGGTTTGTTAGAGCTGTAGAGGCTAGGGGACAACCACTGAAGCATTAATATGCCTTTATGACGGACTCAGGGCTCTGCAACCCTGAAAAATGAAACGGACTCAACGGAATAGTCCGCTCCCGAGACCGTGTGAGTAAAAATTCACAAAGCATTCATACATTTTAGAAAGCATGTGAGAAATGATGACTGAACGCTTAATGTCAACTGAGTTTTTAGTTGGATTGAAAATGCCAACAACTTGATAATTAAAGGATTGTCGACCAATCACTCAAAAATCGTGCAATCATAAGTAGGGGCACCAGAACTCAGAAACTGCCCCTACTGAAACTTACACTTATGTCCTACCATCACTGCTGACCCCCAAAATTCAATTATTTTTAAGAGAAAGACACAACATCATAAAATCTGAATTCCAAATGAAATTTCTAGCAGTTGAACTGTATAAAAAAAATTTATCAGGTAACGTTTTAGCTTTCTGATTGCTGAAGTGAAGGGAAGAATTACTGGTGGCCGTAGGCCTGTATCACAGAACTTAGGTCTAGGCCAACTGTACCTCCAAATCTTTGGGTCTGACGTCCGCCCCGCTCCGAACGTGGAAGCAGGGCGGACTTCAGACCCCATAGCTCTGGGGATAGGCTAGGACTATATGGAAATCTTCCCGCTTAAATAATAATACTAAAGCCTAGGCTGCTACTAACCTGCGCTGACCCAACCTTCCCGACACGGTGGCCCATAGTTCCAATTGCCTACTTCAAAGGGAGACGGGTTTTTGTGAGAACACCCAGGCATCATGGCGCATTTTTTGCTTCGTTCACCATGAACATGATGATGAGTCAGCCATTCTCTCGCCTTCTCTAAAGCTGTCTAGCAAAGACCTTGGCTAGATAGCTGACTAGAGCCTGAGAATGCACGCACGGACGCTAAAATGTTTGAAGGGCTCAAACTTAGTACACGTACGTCAGCATGGAAGCAAAGGCGGGCATGCAGTGTCGCAGTGCTTCGCGATCGCTCGCGTCAGTCATGCATACATGCACCAAACAAGATGGCGATTGATTGAGTACTGCGGACCACCTGGCTCTGTTCAACCGTTGAGGGGGGTACTTCTTGTCGAAGTGGATAAACGTGATATCTTAGCGCGTGGCTTTCTTAAGCGCTTGGGCACGAGTGGACCTGGATGGTTGGAGGACCACCTGGGGTGTACGGTGCAGGAGAAATAAGTATGAGTAAGTATTGGTTGAGTGAGGCGACATCCCTAGATTGGTTTTGGCCCTGGATGTACATGCCCCCTTAGAGGTAGTGCATTGTGGGAGGGAAATACGCTAAATATTGCTCTCCTTGTTCACAAGCTACGATTGAGAAAGCGCCCTCTGTTAGTTGCTGTCAAACTGTTTCCTCATTTGAGGCAGTTTTCATATTAGGCGTATAAGGTTGATGTCAAAATTGTCCAACTTCAAGGAGCGCCTTCTATCGTTATGTTTTCTAAATAAGCCAGGGGTGCAGGTTTTTCCCATGGTCAGATGTTTGCTCGAATAAATCAAACCAATCCCTGATGTTCAGGTGTACAGTGAATGGGTGTCCTAGACTGTTTATTTCTGTCACTTTGAGTTTTCCCTAAACCACTAAGCCAATTATACAACAGCTAGCCATCCAGCCAAATCCAAAGGATCAGCTATTCAACTGGGACGGTATACTTCCATCCCAACCGACTCGTCCCAGCCGCCCAGGGACTTTCCGGTACGTGCCGTCCGCTCCTCGCTTTGCAGAGAGGGCGCCCTCACCCGAGTCTCGCTCCACCTTCAAAGGGCGGGCGTCACACCACGCAATTTGGATACGGTGTTGCCACAGCTTAGCTAACGGAGTATGTACTGTCCCACCAGCAGTGAATAAACAAAGAGAACAAAGCACATGTAGCGGCATCACATTGGAATCCAACATGAAGTTGCATCTCAGCTGATGTTGACGTTTGCGCTTTTCCCCCTATATCGTCGGTCTTTTCACGAAGTGGCGAATTTTTGGTATCACTACAATAAGACTTTTCGAGAAAACCGCATTTGAAGTTGGTCTTTCTTTCAATTAATCATTTCCCCAGTATTTAACCTGCCCTTGACTTAAGTCATGCTACTGCCTGCAAGAGGGAATCTTAAATGACACAAAACTGCCAAATAATATTTAAAGAAGTCAATTAAAATTGTTTATTTTGTGAAAAAAAAATCGACTCTTCGTGAAAACGCTAAAATGAATGCGGCTGTTGTCTATTCATGAGAACGCGAGCTATTTTGCTATAGCGCGTGCCAGGTGCAAAATTGTTACATTTTTTATACATTTGCAGAGTACAATTCGCCTCTGTGAAAACGGCGAAACGAGTTTGCCCATGAATTTGCATTTTATTCCTTATGCCATATCTATGGAAGAAAAATGTGCCCTTTCATGAAAACGCGAAATACAGTTTAGTTGAAATTTGCCCCAGGTAGATCATCGTGATTTGGATGATTTCAGTAGATTTGAGAAAAATGATTCACCGAATTATAGGCAATTATTAGGCGATTTAATGTTGCCAAAAACAGAATTTAAACAAAAAATCATGATTGCCCATTTGTGAAGACAATGAGGAAATGGATACCTATTTGTAATCCATAGTGTTTGTATTCAATAGATTTCAACATTTGAAGTCGATAGCAATTAGGTCGATGCTAACTCGAGGCATAATTGAAACTTACTACGTCATAGTTAGGGGGTTAAAAATCAAGCGAAGACGGACATGAACCTCAGCACTGGAAAAAAAGGGCGTTTAAAAGTCACTCATCCCCTTCCTACCCAACTTACAGCACATTGGCAAGGGCTTGATTTCTTTGAGCTCTCATTGTATAGACAAGTCCAGCGACGACTCACAAGACCCGGTGGGCCCATTTATCACGAAGAGTCCGGTCAGTATTTCAGTGGTGCATGCCAAAAATGAAGCGCATCCGACGTCATTCGGATTCGCGTACGAGATCTGCCCTGTTGGCGCGGCCCTAAGCGGACTCGTACTCACACGTGTTATTTATTCACGAATAACCTTGCTTTTTTAAATACCGAACTGGCTCATCACAGACTTACCGCCAGGGTAGATGAAAGTCGTGTGCACAGAGAGTGCACTGCGCACAAGTACAACTACTCTCCTCATCCATGGTCTTTATTTTGCATTGATCCAGACAGTAATTCGACATGGGCACAGACGTCTGTTGTTTTGTCTTAGGCCTACTGCTGATTTTCAAGGTTTTGACCCGCACGCACAGCAGCCTTTGTATTTATGACATCACAGCTTTCACGGAGCGAGTTTCGATCAGGGTCATCAATATTTAAAGTCTTACATTCAGGACACGGGGCCATTTTTTTCCAAAGTTCCTTCTCTGCAACAGCGTTAAATCCAAGATGGCAACTCAGTGACCACGTTAATAAATTGCAGTCGAAGACAACTGGCTTCAAAAACGTAACTAGACAATGTTTACCTTAGATGGTATTACATCTGGTTTGTGAATAATTTGTATTCCAAAAGTTAGGATGAGAAATCTGCTGGATTTCCAACAGAAGATTTAATTCATTACAATTTCACCGAGACGTATTTAGAACTGTGGTTTCTTCGTTCTAATCCATACTGTGCCTCATGTTTCCCCTGCAGTTGACTACCGTGGTCCCTTGTAAAAGACATGGGAAAAATGACAACTTTGGGGGTCAGCTTTTACCTATCCAGTGTTAGCAAAAAAAAGACAGGTTGGCACTTTACACCTTGGATAAAATGGCAACGTTTAGTCATGAGACTACATATAATTATCATAATGCACATGCGTATTATTTTTCACCATGTGATAACTTGCTGTGTAATAAGGCCGTGTCCGAAACGGGCTTCCAGGGCTACGGCTAGGTCTGTTGTTTACGCGCCTCCACGCATTTTCAGTGGAGTGAAGACCTAGACCTAGACAAGAGATTTGGACGCAGCCATAGGTTAGAGTTTACTAACTACTCAAAAATCAACTTGCATGTGGTATCTTGACGTAGTTTGAAATATTTGCTACTCAGCTGTGCTCAGCGTAGTGATGTGACAACTGGATTACACAGTGCAGTCTTGAGGGGATATGCATCGCATTGCGATGGTAAAAATGGCTTTAAGAAACATGAACAGAAGGAAAACGCAACCAAAGATATTTACACAAAACACTGGCAAGGATAGAATAAAGCGCATTTAGGATATCGCGCCAAGACCTTATCAGCCTAGCACTTGAACTTTGTACATCTAAGGCGAATCAGCACAATGAGCTTGGTCTTTTCTCAAATAATAAATATGCTGGTATCTCATCTGGCGTCCTTTCTTTTATGGGTCGGCGGGGGTGCTAGTTCCAGCTTGGCCAGACCGGATATGACGTCATCTGGGACCTGCCCCGTCTCCTCGTTCATTGCTGAAGAGAAGAAGAGAGATGGGGTCATGAACATTTCAGTAAGCTTTCTCTGGTTGCCGGTAGTTCTGTCAGAGACCCAAATCCAGATCTCAAAAGGTCCAAAGTGTCGATCAGTTCTATACATGGACCTCTCTGACGTCATAAAAGACGTCACATTTTACATATGTTTGAAATAAATGGTAAGATATTAATGTTGGGTTTGACATGAACCTCGACAGGGGAATTATTTTCTGCGTTGCAAGCACTTTCGTGGGTTCTGAGGCATTACAGTAACGTTATTTGGACAAACCATGTAATCAAAATGGGCAGGATAATTATGAAAGTACTACTTGCAGCGAGAAAAACCTTTGACCAATCTTGGAGGCACGACACTCCCACTGACAAACAGTTTGTTTACTGAAATGGCACTGATTGCAAATTTCTCCAGAGTTATATATGGTCTTGCTTTCACCTAGATCACAATTATGAAGTAAAACGCGTAATATCCATCTCTACGGGATCGGACCCCAGGTCCTGGTTGCGGATGCTTTCATCTTGTGAATGAACTTTCGCACATTCCTCAAAAATATAAAATACCTTTGTATTTTCTGGCTGGTCCTGATATTTCTTTATTTTTGGTCTGTTTGTCGGGTACTGATTGCTTGTATTCCAGTACTAGCGTCACTAAGTCCGGTCTGCAGATTTTCTCCAGCGCGTGCTCCAGGTAGGATAAATCATCTGAATACCAAACGTCAGAAGCATTTTGAGAATTAAATAGTATCACAAAGCAATGCAAGCACAGGTGGGACTTTTTTTCAAACTTATTTTGGTCTCCCTTATTAAATGATAGTCAACAATTGCAAATGAAAGAAGTGTGCTCATGGGTAGCTGTGATTTCGAAACATCCGGGCTTTATTCATGTGTATTTTATTGCTCATGCTTCCCAAGTTTACTTCATTTATTGAATACTTGAGAGAATTAAGAACAGTGAGGTGGGTGAATATTTTCCTACAATTACTACACAATAAAGTGTATATACAAAACAAGGTAAACTCGTCCATAATACAACTGTACCAATCGGAGCACACAGATGCTAACCTATAATTTCCACCTACTGCATCATCTTCGTCACGAAATTTACTGTAAAAGCTTCGCTTTGGACTCAAGGTGGCCGACTCGTGAGTAACGCCAATGGTCTCTTACCCGCGCTGAGCTTGCCCATTTTCTCCATGTACTCGAAGAGCTCTCGTTGCTTGTGAATCCTCCCTCGCTCCTCGTTCGGGATGACGTCTTGACAGGCGGCCGCCAGAGACCGAAGTTCCTCCTCCGAGATGTTCTCCCCAAGTTGCTTCAAGAAATTGTGGAACGATTCACCCATGGTGCGTAGTTGCACTGGAAAAGATAGAGAGGTGACCTTGAGTTCCACTAAGGGTCTCTGAACGGAAAAGTAAAGGGAGGATCGAAAACCACATTTTGTTGAGGGAATTGAGTAATTTCTATGTAACCTTTTAAGACCTGTCTGAGAGTTGAGGCTATATTTTGATCCACATTTATCCTTTTTGGTAAAAAAAATGGAAATTAAACAGATGACAAAAATCGCCCATCTCCTTCATTAGTTTTCACGAAAAAATGTTCCTGTTATGGGGGATCGTAGTCCCCGTTGACGAGATGTTTTATACAATGCACTGAGAATACTTGACTTGCATAAAGGCTATAATCGTGGCCCTCAGGGATTTCTCAAAGCCTGACACTAGGCGTGAAGACTAGTCGCCTCTAAAATTTGGCAATAAAACCGTTTTCCCATAGAAAAAGTATACGGTGCATCCCCTAGTTGTGTTATTAAAAAAAAACGCGCCCGTTGTCCAATCCTCAGATTCGGTATTGGATACCTCAAATCCGGTGGACACTTTATTATTCTATCTCAGTATTAATGAAAAATGAATGACTGCATTGTTGTTCACGTTAATGACAAATTCTGTTACTTTCCATTAAGTCTCCGCAAGTTAGAACTCCATTGCATATGCAACGTAGTTTAGTGCTTATCTCAAATGACAACGAAAATGTATCTTTGTGTGTAGGTCTTTAAGTCATTCTTTATTGCCATTCAGTCATAATTGATTAATTATACATGAGATGAGTGAATAAGGAGCCAACAGGGCCATGGCAGCCCCCCCCCCCATCCTAAAAAGGGCCATTAAAAACTAAAGTGTGTTAGAAAGGTGAATTCTTTGGTCACTACACCTTTTCTTCCTCTAACAAGCGAGTAAATGTAGCCTCACTGCTCGAAAGGCCGTGAGAGGTTAGGCCTGCTCGACAAAAATCCAGCCTTTGGCCTTGCAAAAGACAAGGTTGAACTCCCCCCCCCCATTCGAAAAAATCTGAATTTGTCCTTGCTTGCAAAAATGATGGCCTTACTTTTCCCATGAGACGCAGGAAAAACTGATGTCATTTCGCACTTACATCTCCAGCAAAAATGCTCGAAGTGTTAATTATTTCATTCAAATAATGTAAATCTATCATTCTTTCTAAGGTTTGAATTCTTCCACTATGCAGGACTTGACGACATTAATTGTCAGTTACCGATCGCTGCAGACACTTGTCGAATTTCCCCGCAAATTACCGGGGCACTAATGAGCCCAAACTGCTGAACAATGACTCTGAAGTGATTATCTAAAAACTGACCTTCGGTTGCCCATTACGACAGCCAAGGTCTATTCATAAAAGCGCAAGAACTACATGACTAAACTGTGTAATGGCCAGACGAGTGTTGCTATTCACCAGTCTATGATCGACTTGAAGTCACCTGGCATCTGGTGTATGGAGAGGGCATTAACCTCTTGCATAAGAATTAATTATACATGTACAGCCCTAATGCAATAATAGCGCAGACCTACACAGCTCCAGCTGCCAGACAAACATCAAAACATAGAAATACAAAAATAAACCATTAAATTACCGGCATCCCATGCTGAATAAGAAGGACGGGAACAGCAATAATACGACTGTACGGATTCGATATTAACCAAGACTCGATTTTCTATTAACGGAGCAGTTTTTGAGCTACGGATTGACAGGATGTCTTCAGCATGGTATAATTTACGCCTACAACCAAAATTGGGTTTCCTTTTATAAAAATGGTTAAACAAATTTCAGTGTACAGTCATGGCCTGTATTCCGGTAATTTGAAAACACAAACATACGTTTTGTCGCAGCTTCAGATACGTTCTCTGATATTTAATTGACATCATGGGGTGGGTTTACTTTAGGAAACGAAGGCTAGGCTACATATGCAGCAAGGTATGAGACGGAGGGAACCCCCCCTGCTTTGTGTTGGTCATTGTCTCGCAAGAATCTGGGGAATTCCTTTCGGACATCTTGGGGGGGATGTGTTAAGTAACAAAAGTCTGGAATGTGTATAGGGATTGGACATGTTGGGGGGGTATCCCTCGGTCTCCGATTTCTTGCTGGGTATAGAAGGCTGCTCTGAAGAAATTGAATTTGCGCGTTGGAGTAGTTTGGTACCAGACATACAAAACAACACTCCCATCAAAGTCCTCAGAACAAGAAGCGGAGGTTGAGTTGAAAGTCTACACGGCGCAAGGTGTACCCAGAGGAAATACACCAACTGCATCCTAAAAACATAGCCGAAATAGAGTCGGATTTAGCCGCCTCAAAATGCGGCAAATGCTATCCAAAGTGGATTTTCCCGTGAACAAAAATCAACTCGGGCCCTGGGCAATTAAGAAGCAGCCGCTACACGGTGTTCAACCTGACTACCGTTTTCGTCAACCCCAATCCACCGACGTGGGAGTTGGTTTTCCCCCGATTCACATCAACGTCCTTCGCTACTGCATTTTGCTAATTTCCCCGCAGCTTTTCATCCCCAAAAGTCTCGCTGATTAAATTCTGCGCTTGCTGATTATGCGACGGGTATAGACAATTCGCAATTTATCGACGGCCCCTGTCATTTTGCATTTTGGCCGCTGAGAACTAGACTGGCGCACTTGGTGATAGGTCCTTGGCATTTGCAATGCAAACAGACCTAGTCTCTCTAAGGGGGAGACAACGTGGTTGATATAGAAGTGATATGTTCGTGTTTGTGTGAGGCCCATCTGTTTGGCTGATGGTTCATTAATGTGCAAGAGTTTCCAACACATGAATGCTATGCTCCATTTAACCTTTGATTGTCACTGTAAGCAAACATTCGGACATTTAGCCCGTGCAGACGCTACAGAAACAAATTATAGGTTTTTCCGGCCAAATTCTGAAAATGCCCGATCTATTTTGTAGAATAAATTTCATTTCAGCATAGATTTTGGAAACGACTTAACACCTGGTTTTATTTTTGCAATAACAATCATTCGACTTTGTTTGGCATCCTTCCAATAAATGAAAGTGCATTACTTTCATTATAGAGGTTATAAATACGTGATTGGTATTTCAGATTGACGTATTCCTTGCAATATTGCAACAAATGAGCATTCTTATTCGCTGAAAATCTGTCTTTTAACGTGACCCTACGGAAGTGAGTATTCATTTTCATTTGCTATATGAAAATCGCAAAATATACATTCAAATTTGATAAGAATATAAGGTTACACAAATCATGCCATCACTTTGATATAAATGTCATCTTTCTCATTTATAGTGTGTTTGTTATCAAACTGTAAACAAATTAAGGTTTCTATGATTGAAACGCAACACAAGAAGGAAGGTTCCGTCAGCGTCGGTACCGGCATTTATAGGTTTCCCACAATAGTCGTTAGTTTCCAATGATAACATGAATGGTTTAATTAAATTATGAATATTTAAACATTTAACCAATCAACTAAACACTTCTGAGGATGCAACTTTTGTTAGCACACAAACAAATTTTAATTCTCGACCAGGGCTACGCTAAATAACACTTCACGCGATATCGCCTGCATGATTTCCGAACTAGATTTAGTTCAAATTAACATGCATGCAGGATTGCAGAGTGCATTCAATTTCGCGCAAAAACGAATGTCAACATTCTAAACCAGTGCAATGTTGCGGCATTGAACGCTGACTCTAAACGACTGAATGCACCCTCATTGAAATAGAATTTGTATTTGTTAAATACAAACGGGGATTTGATTGTTCGTTCTATTTCACGCGAAAACGAATGCTGCTATTACTGATTCATCTACACATTTTTCGAAATTGGCCGGGAAGACCGATATTTGCCGCAGACAAACGACCCGTTATTAATATCCATAGTCACCAAGATGAGGAACGGTGACGTCAGGAGATAAGATAAAATTATACCTTCTTGTTGAGAGTTTGCCACATTAACAAATCTTGAATACCCCTTCCCCTCAGATGATCTTGATCATCTATTTCACTTTTAATATTTCAAATCATTTCACATTCGCAGCCGCCAATGCTATACAGTTGCTTAAGGAATGGCACACTGATATTAAGGTGAACTACTTGACACAGATAAAGGTTAATCCCGGTGCATATAATGTGCATCCATCTACGGAGAACCAATATCCTCAATAAGCCTTTTGCGAGTTAAAGATGAATAAAATCTGGTACATTGAGTTCTTTAAATTCACGTGAACACAACAATTTGATTTCTCCATACTAAAGACGCTGTTGATATACCTCGTGATGTGGGTAAGCTCTTCCTTTATTGGAGAGGCTTTGCCCCAATCACTGTTTTCAATGCATAAGAAGAGAACGGAGGAACCAGTCCATTGCAGAGAGGGTGATCGCCTCGCAAAAGCTTGCCACGAATCACGAGGTATAGCCACAGTGTCTTTAGTCTGGGAAATTCAGATTGTTATGTTTATGTACAATCAGATAAGTTAAATCAGTGTACCAGATATTATTCAAATTCAAACTAGAAAAGGGATTTTACCTAAGTCCAGGTGTTTTATTCACTGGCAGCTTGAACTAAGACTATCAGGTGACTTTAGGTCCATGTAAAATGAAAGCTGTATCGCCTTTTCAACAGAACAGTAGATGTTGGTATACATGTACATTTCGAAATCTAAGCGTTTCTCCTACACTCTATGCCTGTGGCGTTTTAAGGAGGCACGATCAGAACTAGGAAGAAATGTTTTTCGCCCAAGTATCATTCAATTATAACGTGCACCAGCATATGCGAGTTTTAATCTCACAACGGCACCATAATATCGGCCATAGAATGGATACGTGGTTAATGGTCAACAAGTGGTTGGGCCTTGTACAGGCAGTGGTGTTACGCATCAGTTTCTATTCCTAAACTAAATTATAAATGACACTATAAGACAAACTTTCATGATGAACGCTAGTGTGACGTATACCAAGGGCGTGAAATTGGGTAAAAGCTCTCCCGACCTTGAATGATATTTGTAGAAAAATACAGCATCTCATAAAAACAGAGCTTTGCGAGTGCAACCAACAAAAACGTCTCTACAAGTACCTCAGTGAAGGTTCCAGGGCGACTAGCGCCCATTATGGCAGGCATTTGCTCCTTTAAAACCAAATTTAATACACCTTCATCCATGACTCATATGCGTAAGAGAGACACGTTCTGGCACCAGACTATTCCGAGACACGCATGGCACAACGGTTAAAGTGAATGTATATTGCACTCGTTAGAGTGAGCGCCAGGGGCGAACGCAGAGAGAATTGATATTTGCTTTAGCCGGGCGTCCCAGGGTTGGGAAATGCATTATCCTATTTATCATGCATTCAACCCTGAGCCGGAATCTTGTACTCCTCCCTCCAGCTTACATTAAAGATACCAGGTCCCAAGCTTAGCTGCGCTAGTTGACTATATTGCCCCTGAGAAATGAACCTATATCGAGCATCCTGTAATAAGGGATATCTTTTAGGTATGACACTTTTACCATAATTAAATCAGCAAAAAATGACGTCTGAATTAATAGAAAAATGAACCCCTAATTCCAGACCTGTCCAACTAACGTTTATTCGAGAAAAGAAATGCATCTCTCAAATTAGAAATGAGGATATTTCTGTACAAAATAGATTTCTAATACGAAATGATGATATTTAGATATCTTTTTTCCACTTGCCATGCAGTAGGCCTATATGATAACGATATGCCTTTTTTCAAGACGAGAGATTAGGTATTTCCTCTTCGCTTTTTATGTCAGTCTCTTTGCAGTTTTTTAGTCAGATGTCGTTCCACACGATATTTGGCGTGATTTATAAAAGAAAATAATGGGTATTGAGATCAATATTAAGCCTTTTTTTCCTGCAGTAGCCATTTGCCAGCAAGCAATCTGACTAACTCACTTACTCAGCCAGGTAGACATCTGAGGTTTATCGTTTTTACCTTCACAATGTGTACGGTTTTTAGTCTGATTCGAGAGTCCGACGACTTTACTGACCACTTGCTCGACACAGAATGTCCAAGGGCAGCCTTTAGACACGGCCCACCGTCATTGCCTTGTCTACGGGATCTTTGGGGGGTGATGTCTCACCTTACTTGTTTTAATAGGTAAATGTGGGCTTGTTATGTTGGGAATCATGTTCTTAAGCTTATATCGTATTTTTTTCAGCTGAAATTTTGTTTAGCGTCAGACATCTTACTTTCCATTCTACTAAATACGACACGCGAGTTTTTCTTTACCATAAAACTCATGTTGCACTATGCTGGACGATTCCTGGTCGGCTTTGCTTATGTGGCTTTTTGCTTTTCTTTCTTCTACGTTAGAGCCCCACCCTGCCGCTGCTGCATATATGCAGAATTCCTGACTCGAAGTAACTGGAAATGTTTCATTTGGACAGGGAACATTCTTTCACCAACGAAAAAAAAATGAAACAAACAGCAATTTTAATTTTGACACGTTAGAAACTGGTACAATTCGGACCCAGCCGAACAATCTACGTCACAAGAGCACCGTCAGACATGTCACAACGCGTTTGCTCCAAACGTGGGGGGGGGGGCTGATAAATCATATCACTGAAAATCTGCAAGTCTCAGTTCCACCTGGAGGATATACACATCTCATCGTTGCCACGGAAACTCCTGACACCGACAGGCGTCCGCCAAATCTCAGGCTGGGCCGGTCTCACCTCCCTGGATTATCTCCGTCCCGTGCTCCCGGCCCTACCGCATATTTCAGCAGACTCGCGGAATCAGAATTAGATTAGGCCTTTACTCTGAGACTCCACAAGGTATAAAGGTTTACTTTACGGGATTGAAGAACGAGATGCACGCTATAGGCCTTTATCATGACGCTACCATGTTTGTCTTGTTCCCCGTAGACAATTTGGTAAGGTAATTCAACTTTACATAATAATAAAAGGAAACAGATTATGTGTCCTTCCAGCCTGAGTTTGTTAAATTACTTTGAATGGTAGAAAAGCAAGACGGCTACCCTGTGATAGAGGTCCAAGGCAGATATATTTTACAGGCAAAGTGAGACTTTTTTTTCGGTGCACCCGCGCAAAGCAAACAATGCACGTAGCCTCCCTTGGAAATGCACCTAATCGGCTTTTAAAAATGGCCGCGAACACTTACTTACACAAACAGTGCATGCTGGGAAGACCATTATGGTCTTCAGTGCACTGCATAAATCAACCCACAGCTGCTAAGAATACCACACTTTGCTTGCGTCAACAGGACAGTTCATGCAATCACTCAATAAGAAAAGAAAATCTTAACCCCTTGATCTGCACCATTCCTCACAAATCAACTATTATTGCAGTCTGCTGCAATCAACCACTCTTTCAACGTCACAGACCTCTCTTATTGCAAAAAAATGCCTTGGTTTGATATCGGTCTAAATTTAGCTTTCACCCTTGGGAAACGAATAGTGGATGATTTGAAAATTGCACAGCTTGACAAACAGTCGCTTCCTTGATATTATACTGTATCTAAGGACACAAATTTGCAGTTTTGAGCAATTGAATGTGCTATTATCAACGACACAGCACGCTGGAAGAGGCCATTATATACCATTAACAAAGAGCAGATTTTCCACTATGAGGCATACTTTGCATAAAATCGTCAGTGACACGTGTCGGAGACATAATTTGAAATGCAACAGACAAACGGCTACACACTACCATTATCATAATATTTAATCGCCGTCTGCTGCACGTATCACGTTGTTCGAGTACACAAGTGATTAAACCTTGAACTTTATGCTCGCCGTAGCACGAAGCTACGAAGAATGTGATACCTTATTACGGGCTTCGTATCAGGCACATTTAGCCTCCGTGAATATACTGCATAAAATGGCGGCTCGATTTCGATATGCAGCAATGTGGACATGTAAACCAGCTATACCCTAATGTGATACCAGTGGCAGTCGCAAGAATTTATTCGTCATGCTGTGAATGACATTATACAAATCTCAAATGTTTGTCGCATTGTCGCAGAAAAGAACTGATGTGGAACATTTAAAAAGCACAAACAAAAAAGGGGGATTCAGAGAGTTGGGAAAACCTGTAGCGTATCTAGTCGGGGCGAGGCACTTTTCTTTCCTTTTTTTTTTACAGGAGTTGAAACCACTGACACTTTCCAAATGGTGTTATATGTCCCATTGAACAAAAGAAAGAATTTCTATGATGAAGAAATTGAGACCACCATTTTTAGAATAAAATACCCCCCCCCGACCCAAAACTTGAATATACTAGTGACGAAAAGGTGATTGAATTTACGCATAGATTTCAGCACCCATACATCACTGGGCCTAAAACCAGACGGACGATTCTGTCAAAGGGTGAAACGAACACCTTTCGTAACACATACCTATATATGAAATCTAGTTAAAGTTGTATGCAGAATTTGAAATAAGTAAATAACTGTTGCCACAAGAGCGCCCCGAGCAAAATTGCAAGGCTCGCCATTTTGTAATCTTCGTGACTACAATGTACGTTCACTCCAAACGTCTCATCTAGTTCTCCCCCGACTACTAATCCGCCCCGCCGGGCGTCTAATGAAATTCCTGCTCGGTCGATCGCTCTTGAGATAGAGGTTGTCGCTTCACTCGTGTCAAAAGTCAGACACCACAGCCAAAGAGCGCGTACTGGGGGGGGGGGAACAGCGTCTATAACGGCAATGCACAACAATCGAGGAAGGTGGCATCTGGGCGTTGCCATTTAATAAAACCTTATTATGAGACCTGAGGGAGATACGCAAATGTTCCTTGGCTTCGTTCCCTGAACCAAACCATATCCAGAAAAAAATTGAATGTTGCATATATAGATTTTCCGGCCAATTTTAGAAAATTTGTAAAATAAAATATTCAATTTGGCGTAGATTTTGAAAACGGTTTAATCTGCAATAACATGCATGCGACCTCGTTTTGCATCCTAAATGAATGTGCTTTACGCTTCATTAAATATGTTACAGCTACGTGACTGGGATTTCAGATTGACATATTAGTTGTCAATTACAACAAATAATATGCATTCTGATTCGCTAAAAATCGTTCTTTTACCGTTACCCTTTGGAAGTGAATATTTTCATTTACTGTAATTTTAAATTGCAAAATATGATTAGAGTATACAATTTTACACAAATCATGACACCACTCTGATGCCAAATTTCAAACTCATGAATGTTGTGTATGTTATAAATCTCTGAAAAGATAAGGTTTTTACGATTGAAACGGAGCACAAGAAGGAAGGTTCCCTCGGCGTCGGTATTTATAGGTTTCCTACAATAGTCGGTATGTTTCCAATGACAGCATGAATTATTTATTTCAATCATGAATATTCAAACAATTAACCAATCAACTACATACTTTTAGGAATGTAACTTCTGTTAGCACACCAACGAATTTTAATTCTTGACCAGGCATACGTTAAAACCGCTGCACGTTTTCCGAACTAGATTGAGCTCAAATTAACATGAATGCAGGATTGCAGAGTGCATTCAATTTCGCGCAAAAACGAATGTCAACATTCTAAACCAGTGCAAAGTTGCGGCATTGAACGCTGACTCTATACGACTGAATGCACCCTCATTGAAATAGAATTTGTATTTGTTAAATGCAAACGGGGATTTGACTGTTCGTTCTATTTCCCTCGAAAACGAATGCTGCAATTACTAATTCATTTACATATTTTCCAAAATTGGCCGGGAAAACCTATATCACGCCCACTCTATATAATACGTAATTCTAAATCTTCGAAGAGAATCCTTTTCTAAGTTTGCTTGCTCAGACTGTGATCAGGGTTGTAAAGCATGTCTACATCCAGTCTGGAAGGCATGAAATATAAAATTGCCCTGTCCCAAAACCACTTTTATGATAGAACAAATCATACCAAGGCGTATAAAGCGCTGAGAAATGACGAGCGTTTGTACATAGACTTCATGTAAAAATTTCATTTTTCGCATTAAGTCCCCAGATGTTCAAAAGAAGGCAATAGTCGCAAAGAGGCAAAGCTATGTTTTGTCAATAATATAATTTACAATTATCAGGCGGGCCTACTCTCCCACAGTATAATTCCATCCTTCGTTGCTTTAATTGGACAGCAGCCAAAGGAAACAAGTTCATAACTGTTGAGGTTCGAAAAAAAAATACAGACCAGTTTTAAATTTCATGGGGAGTTCCCCGCAAACAATCGGATAAGTCTTAGGTTTTACGAGCTTAATAATTACCGCTAAGGTATGATATGTTATACGTACATGTACACTGCACGTGTCCGTATAGACTGTATAAGGACACTGCAAGAGGTGTATATGGTATCTAAGACTTTCTCAAGGGGCAGTTGGCAAATGAGTAAAATGTCCACATTTTGCAACTGAAGGGGCGTGATTGAGTTAACACAGAATGACAATGGAATCCTCTAGGGGGACAGCAAGGGATTTTTTAGCAACAAGTACATAATTAACATTGGTTTGAAGGAAGGTGATGAACCACTTCAACTGCCCCAAATAATTTCCACTATCAGTTGCCATCTGGCGGGAGTCGCGTCTTCAGTTCTTTGTCTGACAGATAGAGCAGACAGTTGATGTTTGCCAATAATATTGGACATTACTCCTCAAAATGATGTCAAGAAGACGAACGGACAAATACGTATGTGGGGGCGATAGCGTACAAAATGGTTCACCTGCATCAGAGGTACCCTTCACCAAGGAAACGACGGCGATGGTGGTAATATAAAAAGACCTATAATGGTTGCGAATTAAACTAGGCTGCTGCATGTAAACTAATTCAGTGTTTACGAAAACTGTCAACTCACTCCACAGAGCCATCAAAGCCAGAACTGCAACTTGCTCATCACAAGATTGGACGTTCCAGTACTTGAGATATTGATGACTTAGGAGGTGAACAATTACGCCCTCAGCACCATTTTATAGTTTTCTCTGGTACTGCCTGCTATTCGTATGGTCGGCCTGAGTTTGCAGAAATCATACTTTATTGGTGTCAGGTTCTGCCTCAACTGTACATTAGAGTCGAATTTTTAGTTAGTATTTGGCGTTTCAGCTGCATGAATTTGTTAACAAATTCATTATTAATCTTTTGCATTAGCACTGACAGCCAGCCATTATAAGCCACTTGTGAGTTACAAAACGAGAGCGCAGTACATGATTTAATTGTCTTGAAAATATAATCGACTGGTGTCATGACACACCCGTGATGGACTTGAGATGTCTTGTAAACGTCTTGGCTAAAACTCTACTCTGCCTATTATACAGTAGAAACTCCGTAAACGATCCGCAGACGTGTTATTCTGCGAGTTCCAGGGCTCAGGTTTCACACTGGCAAGGGAATTAAAAAGGTTATTTTCTGCTTTTGGTGACGACAAATATACTGAAGCTAACAACAAGTAAACAACCCTAAAAAAATTGTCACAACACAGAACTCTCGGGCACAAAATGTAACGTGAATTCATTTGGCAGACCAATATCTGTCTGCCAGATGTCTGAATAATATATGCGTCACTAAGCGTGCCATCACATCCACGCAGCGGGGAAAACTTCCTCGGTAACCCCCACCAAACTTCCGAGAACTCCATCCGATAATAAGCGCTATCGCAGAAGTCTGGTTATGATAAACGGGACACCAGTTCATCCAGACACGAAATTCAGACTAAAACGCACCGATATTAAAATACTTACAGACTGGCTGATCTTTATTCACACCGGAGAAAGAGCCACTGAATGTTGAAACAAGCCTGCGACGTGTGTAAGTTAAAAAAAAAACCAGCTTTACAATAGTAGGTGTACAGATTGCGATTGCACATGGAGCCGTGACGTCGGTGAGAGATTTTTTCATGGCATTCCACAAAACAGACACGGTCTGCGAAAGTACAATAGCACTACGCAGCTGGTCGTACAACACACACTGCATGAGTCATCGCTGTTTTGACTGGAGTTACTGGTATCGAATACCAGTAGAAATGGTTTCATTCACAATTACTACGAATGCTCCAGTAGACTTGCACTAGTCCAATCAAAGCAAAAAAATAGCTCGGGTACACTACGGCATCTCACCTTCATGATCATAGGACGAGCTGTACAGCATTACTTAGGGGGGGCACTTGACAATGAATGAATGTGGAGGATGAATCACGACAGACTTATAACAGGCACGGAGCTTTTCTCACTAAAACGGTCCTACTTTTAGAAACAAATTGCGTGGCCCGGCAGTCTCGGTTTCCATCCCATGAACGCATGTGGGTGGGTGTGAGGATATACAGACGTGGCATACATAAGTGTGGACCTCTGCACGTCCACACGTCCACACAATTATTTTCCCCTCTCTGAAAAACAGCTTCAGAGGCATGTGGGGGTCAAGGTTAACTGTGGCAAAATGAAGCAGAACAGTCCAGGAAATTATCATCAAACTCCAGCTTGAAGGAATTGTCCTTGTGGAGGAAAAAGGGATGATTTTCCCGAAGTTACCCTAACCACAGATCAAGGGTATGTCCACGTACATTTCGTATGTGAAACAAGTAAGTGTGTGTGTGAGGAGGGGTTCGACTCCAGCCTGAGCTAGTATAACGTGTCTTGAACTACATTATAGCCCACACTTCCGCTCTTCCTGCAAAAAGCACAATTGGGTACAGGCATAAAACAGCGGACTCGCGGTCATTTTTGACCCCTTCTGGGTCAAATATCACCCAAAACAGGTCATAATTTGACCGGGAAGAGGGTCAGGTCCCATGGGACCCAGATTCCGGGTCAATCTGACCCTGGTGTTTTTTAGAGTATACGGAGTAATGGGGCAGAGAAAAGATGTTTTCAAAGAAACTGGCAATGAACACGGGCCTAATGAGCCACTGAGGCTCCAGGTCGAATGTTTAGTGTACATACTAACTTTCAGTACTATGACAAGACAGCAGCACGTACGCACTTAAGCTTCATCTTGTCGTATTCAAGTGCAGGTTACGGATCACAAAGACGCACTTCGCTGCGCGATTATGTTCCGCGCAGCAAATATTGGCCGCCAACCCCTCTAAAGCGCTGGAGATATAATGCGACCCCCCCCCCGTCCCAGACCTGCGTGGCACTGTTGACATGAACACCGTGAAAAACCAGACATGCTTAGATTACCCCCAGCGGGCCCGAGTAAATGCTTGCTCCCTTCTTTCCAGGGCGTCGCATTTCACGAGTCCACGGTTAAGCTGAGCAAAGTTCGAGGATTTCTCTCGTTTTATTCAGTGCGGGGATTGTTTTTTATCCCTTGTGTAAAGAAACCTAGTCTAGACAGTAATAGTAAGGCATTATGCGACTCGACGCGACAGGGGCCAGGTATACTACATTTTAAAGGAAAGCTGTCGTGACATTAAAATCCGACGATTGCGGTTGTCGTCTATAGGAGACGACATGCTGCAGTTACCGTTCATAAACATATAAATTCTGATCGTGCGGAATAGTACGTTTGCACGAGATGCGCATGTCGTCGTGCCTGCATTTTTCTGTCTTGAAATGTTGGGTTCGCCAAGACCATAGTAATCCCCGGTTGATAAAACCCACTTTCAGCTGTATCTCCCAGAGTGAGGATTTAACGTCCTCGTATAAGCTTTACCTCAAATATGCGCTCAGACGTAGACAAGGAGCGTCACGTTCTTGTTAAGGTGTAGTTTTTGTTTTTCTTTTTATTTCTTTCTTTATTCATTTATGTATTTTCTTAATTATTTTTTTTATTTTTTTTTTATTTTTCATTTGCAGGCGACCGGACCTACAATTTAGTAAAAAACCTCAGGGAAACTTTATGATAGGAAAAAGACACAAAAGTTTCTTTGAAATGTCTGGGGGAACCTTCTCCCGAATAAGTAGGGCACTACCAGTCGCCTATCTTTTGTCCTGTGTAGGGATCATTTGCACGTCTAAAAAAATTGGATAGTAGAGTTACGGGCTCGGTGCGATGTAGTCTGCTGTGACAGTCACAGACGTCGCTGGGGGGGATATCGGGGTGTCATACACCCCCATTGGCTTAGTTTTGTAGGCAAAGTCATGGTCTTTCGGCAAAAATGAAGATGAAAGGAAGGCGGTACAGTAAATGAGTTTTGTGTGACTGTCCGTCTGAATACTTACCGTCACTTTTGTAAGTTTTCCTTTGTGACGAAGGTTGTACTTTAAAATATTACGCCTTAGTAATGAAATACACTTTTACGTAGAGTTGCTCCCCTTTAAAACACTTAGCTTTAGTTTAGGATCCCCCTTTCTTTTCCTAGTAGTGTGTCCCCTGTTTAATTTGTTTCTTTAATTAAGCCCCAAGTCCCCCATATCAGACTGTGTTTAATTGAATTACCGGGCTGTAGCCTAACATTATGCACAAGACTATGTTACAGAGGCCACGGCCGGTTCCCATAGAGTTGTGTGTAATTTCAAGCCACAGTCAAATGATTCGGTCGAGGCCCAATGTAGCCACGTGATCTGTCTGTGCTCAGTTTAGCAGATCAGCAAAGACAAGTCATTGTTCCACCGAAGGAATGCGGTCTTGAGTTCCGTCTGAGTCGTTAGTGATGTTGGTAGCTTTTCTTAGACATGTATACAATTAACGTTTTTCCTTCTTCTTTCTAAGAATTACGTGTAGTTTCCTGAATCATTGAAAGTTTCCTCGAGTTTCAGGGAACAACTTTGTCAAGGATTTATGTCTTGAAAACTTACACTTCAAGCCTTTATCACTTGCCAAGGTTAACTTTTAGATCTTTTCTTCCTTGAATTCTTCCCATCTATTTTACTATTCTTTACTTATTTTGTGGCCTACGTATTGTAGTGATGCATAAGTATCTCGACCCATTTTCCTCAGAACATAGGTTTCTGTGTTTTCACTTCCTTACCTGGCCTGATTGTTTACTCAGATATGCAAGGAATTTGAATACGGCCACAAACGCCTTTTCACAGTTTTGACTTTATAACATATTAATCCCTGCTCTCGCTTCCTGTACTATGTAGTTCGTGCACAAGAGTTCTGTTTTGTTTCTTAATGTCCTTTACTTTCTTCGTTTGTTTTTACAGATGAAAATTCGAGTGCATGTATTCAAAAGGTACATTGTACATTGTGTTGGTTTTATTTGTATGTTTTACTTGGTTTCACAAATTGTTTTTACTTATCGGTCTAAGGTTTATTAAGTTCTCCTTTCCTTAGTCTCGGGCTTTGATCAGTTTGATTAGCTTGTCAATTTTTTAGGTTCAGTCGAAGTGGTTTACATTCATCCGGTTGTTTCTTTAAATAAATTATTTTGCCTTTTTTGAAACCTGGAAGTTCGTGTCTGAGTCTCTGTTAATTCCATTTCTTCAAAGACCCTTGGTTGGTTAGTTGGCTTTATATAGCATTGCGAGTTCCCACTTAGGCCCAAAAAATCTCCGATTTCTGGTCAGCGTGCACATCGCAGTACAACATCGCGGTCCACAAAATACAAACACTTTTTATTTGGTATAATGCAACGTCCAAAACCCAACGACCGTGCTTGATCGACTAGAATCCTGCTGTGTAATTTTAACGTGTTTTAGATGTGATACGGTTGAGTAATGTGTACAGTAAAGGTGTCCCTCTAGGCCCTATAAATTTAGTCGGGCACTTTTTTTCAGATGACGTCATTTCTGTATTTTACATTAACCTCCGGAAAACACACAAAGCAGGTAGTCATATGCCCTGTGTACATCTACAAGCTGAAAACGATTTTAAATAGCGAGGGGGCCAGTCTATTTCATTGTTGGCAGCGGCGGTGCGTATTACGCATGCAGTGGCGATGGACATCGCACTTTATACAAAAATCATTTTTAGGAGAAAAAAGGGAGGGCAAAACAAAATAAAAAATTCCTCGTTTCCGCCCCTCTTTTTGGAACCAGCCCCCTGACAGGAAACCTGAGACTCTTTTTGGTATTAGTGAGCCATTTTCAGTGTTACAATTTCATCAGGTATATTTTTCAATAGTGGTTCCGGACCTACAAATACACATCAAGGAAATTGTCAGGGTCAGGAACCAGACAGTTTCTGCAGGGGTATAAAAGGGAAAACAGAGTCGTATCCGATACAGCTGGAGGCAATAACACATAGGTCATGGGAACAGGACCACCACCCATCACGCTTCCTTGGCCATGGCCATACGTGCTGTTTCAATACGTGCCATTTACACGGTTAATAATTATTGAGGTTAGGGTGCGCAGGTGTGGAGATGCGGAGGAACTAGATGTGATACTTACCCTTGATAGAGACACACTTCGTTCCCTTGGCTGCATATAAATGTTAAAAAACACTGATAAGACAGAAGTGACCCTGTAAACTTTGCTTTGGCTTTCAGTGCACACACGCATAGCTATGTTTCTGCATTATGCTGCGGCATTTATACACATAGAAATTCAGTCAAATTGTTTTAGTGGCTGAAGTCGCCTATTACAAGTTTGACACACTTCCTACCACTGAGCAGTCTAGAAAGTTATGAAAGCTGAACAAAGAACAACTTAAAACTTATCCAATTCCGTCTGGAAGACGTAATTGCCCCTCTCCTCAACAGAAACACCACTTTGTCTCGTGACCATTAATCACAGCTAAAAGCCCGCTTGAAATCCAAGAGCCCAAGTATTGAGATGCGATGAACATGAAGACGCTCACATTAATCGCAGGCAATAACAGGCAGAAGTATATCGACACCATTTCCTCCAAACTCAGGGAATTGGGGCTGGGTGAAAGACACGAGCGCCTTGAAGACACCAAAGCAGACACAGCGGAGCCGCTCGGAGTTTCTGTTGTCTTTAAAGACGTCATCAACTGAGTGCCTGGCCTCAGATCATCCATCATTATGGGAGGGAGATCACGTGTTCCAGTTACTTCTTGGACAAACGCATGCTTGTAACAGTGTGACAATGTATAGATATCCAGGTGCCACTTTTTGTCAGGGAGAGGAAGTTGAGGCAATTTTGCGGTTTTTCCCAAGTATTTTCAGGACCAATGTAACTGAAGCCTTTAAGTCTCAGTGTGCCCTCGGTCCAATTTGGTACTGCCATTTCCGTAAATGCTCGAGGCCTCCTGGTTCTTTAGCAAAATGTAGATTTCAACATCCATAACAATACGCATTTCGAATGCCGAAAATGAGTTCCTATAGTGACAACAGATCACCATACATTCACGTACATAGCAATAAAGTGCACTTCCAACAAAGCAATACCACAATAATTCCACACACTTCAGAGATATACTAAGTGTGATGAATCCCCTAAAGTTCTACCAATCGGTGTAACCTTACGCCTCTTCCATAATGCAGCCACATAATATCTGTGGTCTGCTTCTTTGAAAACAGTAGGCCTATGCAGCAAATATTCTAAACATTACGTTTCAGTTCGACGAAAAGTGCGCACTCTATTACAAATTCTGCTACTGAACTTTGTGTTCCTGGAAGGTATATGCTTCTGGTAAGGTGCGTTTTTTATTTAAAAATAATTTACACCCAAGTGCGGGCTGGCATGATGCACTAATTCATTGTGACATATCGTCTGTTGTTTGGCTGCCGTTGATATGGCCACAATTAAGTTGATGGCTTTAAGCCCTGTGTATATGTTACACGATACTGCAGCAACCCCTTCTTGGTCTAACTGCCATGTTCTGTTTGAGAGTAACATTAATTTCCGATGGAACGCGGTCAATTGTCTTGAGAGGTGTCACGCCCCAACGGTATTGCTGCAGTTGGCTGGCACAGATATTGTTGGCGGGTTTTTGTAGACATTTCTCACCCTTAACCGTGTTTATGCATCTCACACTTGACGCAATTCATCTAAAATATGGCACTTCCTCTATGACGTGACAATGTAAACAATATGACTTTGGCACATGTTGGGCACATGCACACTGGACCTCTGTACTGTAGTTGGGCTGGCCCAATTATAGCATTTGTAGTTGGGACACATGATGTGGTAAGGGCATAAGATGCACTAAAACCCGCTACCTCCAGATGTTTACATGCGAGATACGTCTCTCCGTCGCCTCGAAGAAAAATGTCTTTGATCAGCAGAAAACAGACTTTCAGTTCCCAGGAAGTCAATGTTGTGGATGACTGACTAAGATCCCTGTTTCCAGGTTGCATCGACTTGAGCATCATAGAAGGAAGGACTGGACCAGTCTGTCCATACAAAGCGTCAAGCACACGTGCACCGGTGCAGCTACCAAACCTTCCACAGAAAGACCTTACAGGCTCATGTTGTAATAGTCGTACCGCAACTAAGTCAGCGAACTCAGCATCGTCGTTTTTAATAGTAGCAGTCGTCCGTAGCGAAGGGATTAATCAGTTTTATACAACATTGTGTAGCTAAAGGTTTACTTACTGAGAATTAACGGCGCTTTGCACTTATGACAAAACTTACATCGTAATGTTGAATTATGTACGTATGCTATTTTGGCCGTTGAGTCCCGTATACAGGACAGTGACCAACACTGGCTGTAGCAAATTGAACCCTAGTGCATGAAGGACTAAAACACATGCTCAATAAAAGTGTCGATAGTTCACCCTGTGACTATCACTAAAACATCACGTGGTCATTAGAACAATATGTGTTTAGCCCACCGTGGCGTTGCAGTGTGGTTTTTGCCTTTGACATTAGTTAAATGTTGTTTAGTTGCCATATTTTATTCTTGTAAGCCACTGAGTGCTCGTCGGACTGAATACAAAAAATAGCATCTTACCGGAATGTTTTGTAGAGGACCGGGCACCCGGAAGGCTCCCCTAATCTACAGGAGTTGAGTCCTCACACAGCACGTCAAAAGACACTTTCAGGTTTATGAATTGATTCACCGAATGTTTTGCAGAAAATGCCGATCGTTTTCGCTCATCGTTCGCCACATAGGCGGAGTACAGAATGATTGAGTCGACAACTGTCGCATCCAACGCGACAGAGGCAAACGCTTGCTTCCTTCACACGTCGCAATGTTCTGCCCCAAACCATCTGCCCGGATGGCAATACAGTGGTTCGCGTTTAATAATGCGCCAGCTGGGGCATTTATAATAACACGCGCATGGTTGTGTTGTTCTAGCCGTGTGGGAAACTGTGGTCGTGACGTTGTCAACAGTTTCGTTGAAATGCTTTACATCCGCTGAATGTCCTTGTTATTGAAAAGGGCTATTAACATTATCACGCCATTGTTTGCATAAATTGGAATGTCGCCATATTGTTCAAATAAAGTGGATGTGCATAGCATTAGGCTATGCAAATGTAGCTGTACCATTGTTCATTAAATTAAATGCACCGTGAAATGCATCCTCACAACCAGATAATTTCTATGTGCAGCACCAGACAGCCTTTCAAATACGCCTCTTCGGAGGAGTGAGTCGCGGATGATAGGGACATATAACCCCATATATCCCCCAATTTGACCAGGGGGATGGGCAACCGGATAAGCCACTCCACACGCACCACCCCTACCCCCTTCACACACACACCCACATGTGCCCACTTGTTTCCCTGGGGAGAAAAAACAAACAAACAAAAACACCAGCTTTTGAGGTACTGTATTTTTCGAACTCCCAA
>NW_019091520.1:623153-648143 GCF_001949145.1 Acanthaster planci
CTTGATTCCAAGACCTCTGCATTGCTCTTAGCCGAACTGGGTTCCGGACTGGGTTCATTCAAACAACAGATGTTCATTAACGTGGTTCTTTTCTGACAGGGTGGGGGACAATTAACGGCTTCGTTTAAGCTTTGCAGGGTGCATTCCACCAAATCGTTGTATTTCTGCGCGCGAGCTCATTAATATTTTGTGATCCCACGGGATTTTTACAATAGGAAAGGACACTATCAGTAGGGATCATTCTATAAATCTCCAATTTGGGACTGATAGTTTCCAGTTTGAGGTGTTTCTTTTACAAAAAAAGCCCAAAATCGCGGGGCTACTTTGGATAGATGGCTACATTCAGAAATGAGCGCTTAGTTTTACTGCTATTTTGGGGGTATTTTCTTTGACAGGCGAATAAAAAACGATTTTCGCGGCTAACCCCCATGAAATTGAAACAAAAAGTGATCTTCTGGCCATACACTTGAATTTCCAGTAAAAAAACCGGAGGCCAACTTGAACCTCTTCACGAAAGTCAACAGGAGGCGTTATTTCGGTCCGATTTTGCACTGTTTTCTATGGGTGTGTATTAACAGTGCAACCTGCACTGTTTATGTAATTTATGACGTCATTCAACGCAAGAATTGAAAATAAAAATTGCGTCACGGAGCGACTTGCTTTGTTCACCATTTATGACTTCACGTCAATCGGTCGTCACACTTCACAGTCGGACTTAAATACCAAATAAGGCAGTTTCCCTAGAACATTCCGAAGTAATAGGGTACTTTAAAAAAAATTGGAGGATTCAGGGCTCTTAGGGTTAATACTTAAAAGTTGGAGACTTTCTGTTAGGCTCGTCTGTGCCTTCCAAAAGTGTGAATCTCGTGCGCAAAATTCTAATTCCCTGGCAAAATCTCAACCTTAACTCCACAAATTTCACTTAGGAGGCCCACCTTTCTTGTTACTACATGCTTGTCAATCTTTATCATTGCAAAGATCTGCTTACTTGGTTTACAAATACTTTTGATGGTTCTGACTTGTACATAGCGGTAGTTGTTTCTTAAAAAATGATAATACTTTATTCATTTATAAAGCGCAATTTCAAATGGATATGTTCAAATGCGCTGTACAATGAAGACTTTAAGTGTGGAACTATGAATACATTTAAACATGGTTGAGCCGATGGCATACAAGGGCGCCTCGGGCAGCCGCCAAACGACCCACATTCACCAACATCTGTAAAGAGGAGACAGTAAGAAGCAGTTACAGTTTTAGAGGTGGGAGGAAAACCCCAGAGGAATATTCTGGGTAAAACCAAGGAGTCAGGTAGGGCCTGAAAACCCAATCCACATGTGGACCGGGCCGGGAATCGAACCCAGGACTACAGAGGTGGAGGGAGAGGAAAGAACTACCTTGCCAACCTGACTCCCCAACCTGTTCTTGCAACACTTTCGTTCAAAACTGAACTTTTGAAGGCGACTTGTTGTTAGCTGATCTCCAGTGAAGAGTAAAAAAAATAACTCCAACTGTCACTGTCAAACTGCCATACTAACAAGCTTTATTACTTTGTTTCGAAAAAGGTAATTTTACTATATATTTGTTTTTAACGCAGTTTCACGAACTGACACCCACTTGCAACTGGGTGTCATTAGCTTTCTTGTCTGACAGGTTATCCAAACTATGTAGCAAGGAAAATTACAGTCCAACCGAGTTCCTACTATCTCTTTTCAAGTTCTGCACGCAGGGTGTAGAGTACCGAAGTCTGACGTCATTTTGAACCAGGAAGTGCACCGCAACGAATGGAGTACTCACATGTATTGCTGCACGTGCTGCCGGGTGACATATTCACTTCGGTACTCTAAACGGGTAAAAGGCGGGTAGTACATCATCAGTGCCGATAACCAGCACAAGAAAGTGGCCCTCTCTAGAAAGGGCAAGTCTTTGTATGAGGTCAGCACTACAGGGTACAGTCCACTAATTCAAGCCCCATTGAAAACAGTGTAAAATCAGCACTGTTCATGGCCCAATAGCATGCACACCAACATCCCTGAGGTTTCTGGAACACAAATGAAATTCTTGTCTGGTCACTAATCTTTCAGTTTCTTTTCAATTTTTTGTGGGTTAACCAAGTACCTTTTCCATTATTCCCACAAAACAAAATCACCCCCCCCAAAAAAAAGTGATTTTTCCGAAGTCTGATTGCAGCCATTTTTCAAGTTGCAACCCTCAACTTTCTCGGACACTTAGGACCCGTTTTTCAACTGTAGTTTCTAGCCATTCAGCTCTCACATGAAAGCTCAAAGACCCAGGGAGTTCATCCTGGCAACGATTTACACAATCGCACCATTTTTGGGGCCAAACAATCTCCTTTTTCAAATGATACTGTGGGGGGCATTTTTAATGCTAATGAGCTGGCCGGAAATTCTCAATTAAGTTAGTGGTCTGCATCCTGTAACATCTAGGGGGTGAGTGACGTCGGCTTCTTCACCACCAAGGCAACCAACCACACTGATCATAATGAAAGTCACGTGTAGTGAAACAACAGAATTAAGGCGCCTTTCCATAATGCGCGTTGCGTATACGATGCATTCATGCTGGTTCGATTTCAGGGACACAAAAATGGACGACATAATCATACAACACGTCCCTTTCCATACGTACATAAGCGTTGCTTGTGCCTTGCAATCTGCTGTCAACTTCGATCGCCCTGGGAGCGATTGTGACGGATACGCAGCACTCGGCGCAAGCGCACTGACCCTCATCATCTTCAAGATGACTGTAATTCCCATTCCCTCTCCTTCTTTGGAAGATTTCCTGGATCCACACTCGGTGTTTTCAGTTTTGGTTGGAATGATGTCGGAGAGCAGCAGCTGGCCGCAATCAATATGGATGCATTTGATTTTGACGATCCCCCGCCTTCTTTTTCCTACGTTGCTAATCGAATTCGTGCGCATACATCACGTATATTATGAAAAAGTAAATTACAAGCGTAAAACGTATTGCGGCGGGCGCAACGATTGCGCAGTGCACACAACACGCACAGAAAAAATGCATTACGGAAAGACGCCATAATGGTAATTGTAGCAATAATTTCCCATTACCTTTTCACAATGTATTGCAACACCATTGCCATTTTTGTGTGGTAAAAAACACACCAAAGTCAATTAAGGAGAATAAGTAACAAGTGTAAATATGTTAGACATACATGTAGTTGTATATTAATTGTGTACATGCGTCAACACAAACAAATATGTCAAACTAAAACCTGCACACAAATTTCAACTAGGCCCTATGTATTAAATAAATTCAACAATTTCTTGCAAAGTACACAAGTGTTTCTAAAGGTCCAAAATATGAATTGAACAATCTAACACCCTGCACATAGCACAAATGACTGAAAAATCGAATAATAGACTCAATTTCAGTAACAAAAAACCCTTTATATTGTAGGTTATGTTTTGCATGCAAATCTCTGAAGACATGTGCCTCAAGCAAAAGTTTTGTGTCGCATGGTTAAGCACTTTCCTAAGAAATGAAACAGGTGTCTACTTAAAACGTCGATGTAATTGTCTAGTACAGTAACCATAATTTTCATCTCTAAACTTGTCTCACTTGACAACACAAGTTCAGAATAATGCCAAAAACTAATGGACTATCCAGGCATGTTGTTAGATCCCTGAAACCGCTTTAGTGAAGGTCAGGTGTTAACTCCTGTCGGTGAGGTTAATAGCATTAGCTTCTGCGTTCAAGGCAAGTGCGTAGTTTCTTGAAATTTCATATCTACGTGGTCGCACTTATTGAATTTGAACAAGTGATATCTGATCCTTCGGTGGCACGTTTCAGGTTTAGAACGTAAAGCACAAACAGTTCGTCACCAACACCATGATCTGACACTCAGCTGCAAGTGGGTGTCAGTTTGTGAAAACTGGCTGCCCTATCAACAATTTCAGTTTCACGAACCGGCACCCGGTAGCGCTCATGCACATCGGACACTGAAGCTAAATCAGAGACTGATTTTCGTTTTCACGAAGAGACACCCAAGCTTGTTTTGGCAATTCCGCACAGAGAAAAATGCTTGGAAGGTTTGACATGAATTCATCCATCCTACATACTTGCTGCCTTACCCAAACATTTCATTAAACTTTGTTTTAACTAGTCGAATTAAGATCGGCATCAGTTCGTGAGAACAAACACATTGCCGAGCTGGTTAATCAAACAGTCTTGAGAGTGACTTCTATATATTGCACCTGTGTAATTCTTAGACATGCAGTTGATTGCAAGTTCCCTCATCGGGTACTTCTCAACCGTCTGATTAAAACCAATGACAAAAAATCAAATTTGGGGATTAAAAAAAATCCCAATATTTCGTACCCAAGATGGATAAGCTACCGAGAATTCAGACTTCCTCTGGATTGTCGTTTTCATTTTTCAACATGATTTGGTCATTAAACCGTTCATGAAATTCACTTCTAGACAGCTCTCTCCCCTTTCCTGAAATAAAGGCCAGTACAAATAGGTCCTTTGACGATATATCCTACAGTCTCAAATTTCAATATCTTGAGAAGGGCTCGATTCGAAACAGTCATATCATTACTTCCCCTAGTATGAAATTCAGAGACACTGGGTCAACTTTTATGATTGTGGGCGTCACAGACACCACGAACTGACGCTCAGTCGAGGTGATCTCATGTGTGTGCAGTTTAGCCAGCCGAACTATTTCCGTTTTCGCGAACTGGCACCCGCTACAGTGTGGCACTTCAAGCGCGCACTCCATGCATATTCGTTTTCCCGAACTGATGCCAAGCTTAATTCCACTAGTTAAAATGAATTTGAATTAATTTGGGGGTAAGGCGGCAAGAGCATTGATGGATTAAATTCGTGTCAGACCCCTCGAAGCATTTTTCTTCGCGCTGAATTGCCGTAACAAGCTTGAGTGTCAGCTTGTGAAAACAAAAATCAGTCTCTTTGGCTCCAGTGTCCGATGTTCTTTACCGGGTGCCGGTTCGTAAACCGTGAATTGTTGATAGCGCTGTTTTCACGAACTGACACCCACTTGCAACTGGACGTCAATTCGTGGTGCCGGTGATACACAATAATAATTTAGAAACATACAGTACTATATAGGCTAATGTTTAGGGACCATGTGGCCTAGCAATGGTACACGTACGGGACAAGTGTGCGGATCGGAAAATTGGGTGGTTATATCATGGCATCGTGCGATTATTTCAACCAACACACCGTGAGCAACGTGCATCTCACATCAATTTGCTCGCGTGTGCACGTTACAGGTTTTTAAAAGTAGCGGTATAAATCGGTGATACATGTAATAACCAACCAGTTAGTCATATCTGCACCCTTTCAAATTGACCCTAATGTTTGTAAATGCAAAATCCAAGAATTCTCGTTGAATAGCATGCCGTGCGTTGTTGGGGCAAAGTTTTGAACTGTCTGTTTCGATGCTCTAAGATCCTATCTTCGGTTCTAGTTTATTCCACCCTAAACCCTAAACCCAAGCTTCCATTGGTTGGGCGAAAGAAGCAGAAGCACCCCCTCATTGGTTGAAACGGAGCCGCGTCCTCAGAGGGCAAGAGCTTTGTATCCCTAGGGTAGGCTCGAGTAAACCTTTTGTGCATTCGTTGTAACTAGATTAAAGTGTAGGGAAACTAACGAACACAGCCTGTGAGACACCATGACGACCCCAACAATGCATAATCTCTATTATTTCCCGCTGTACTGTAAACACACGGGAGATACATTTCATACACGATCGATTGCTTTCCAGCCTTTCCTGCTAGAAAAAGAGGGCCTTCTTCGATTGGTTCCGTTTCACTCTTTTCATGTTGCGTCCCACCAGCTGCCGGTTAACCTTTGACAAAAGCCTTTTTCACGGCAAAACATAGAGTCTTTGAGATGTTACTGACTTCGGATCATTCCCTATAGATAAAGATTACATCTTCTGTATAACTACATGTATGTGATGCAGCATCGAGTCAGGCTCCTTTCGAAATTGCAGGCAGGCCCAGGCAATATTAACACGTCATACAAGGATAGCATGAGTTAGAAGGGGAATGTGGTCCTAAGCCACAACTAGCACAGACCCCGTGGGAGGAAGGGAGCAGTTGTTTCTTCCATGGACAGACTTTGGGAACACAGCGGCAGCCTCCGTAACTTTCATTTAACGGGATTACTATCCAAAGATACATCGTGCATAGCAAGAATTGTGCCCCGACCTGCATTCTCACGAAAGTTCTCCCCCTTTTTTGCAGAATTCGGAAGGTGGCATATGCTTGTAGAAAAGTCTGGCATTATTGGAGCCCAATTCATTAATTCCTACCATATTGAGCTACTTCAAAGAGGCTCGCGAAAAAAAATATATACAAGTCGGCCAGTGATAAGCACTAGTGCGTCAAAAGCAAAACTGATCCACGAAACAGTAATTTAACTGGGGCGTATATAAGTGACGGAAGAAACGTTTATTGTTGAGCAGGTGTTTGATCTATAGTTTGAAAGAGATACTGTTTGCCTGGACGTCGATTACCTCCCTTGGCGAATCGACTTTTCAAGAGCAGACGTCACAACTTTAGAAAGTGAGGGCAAAGGACAAATCGTTGGCATGGCCGCCGCGGAATTATAACCGTCAACTGGAGTCTCCTATTGTGTCAAATACGCTGGCATAAAAGGGAGTCCGTGCAGGCGTCTGGCGTCATCACCTGTGCTAGCTCATTGTCCAAGAATAATTGGCAAATGAATGCGCCTCATTGATAAAACGCTACGACGTAGGTCGGCTGTTTGAACCACACTGAATCATCCTCCACAATTATTTACTCAAGCATTTCGCGAGTAGTCGAGGTTTCCAAGCAGAGATTACCATGGAAGGGGGTCAGTGAATGGTTCTTAAACATGGTACAAGCGAAAGAAATGATTTTGCCTCAAACTCTCAGGTACAATCACAGCAATACATCGTGTGAAAAAAAATCAACAGGTCAATTTTGAACGTAGAGGAACAATGGACACCCCCAATAGGGGCGTGTGAAATCCAGGTTCCCATTCGGGGGGTACGAAATGGGGATTATTCTCCAAAACAATTTCAACAACAATCAGTTTTACAGAGTCAATGACTCGACTCGAGTCTGACTCGGATTACGATTTTCGGCGATTCGGCTCGACTCTACTCCCGATGGGAAATGACTTGACACTGCGAGCAAATGACTGGACTTGACTTGAGTCACTCGTCGGAGGACCCGACTCGAGTGAAACTTAACGAGACTGAAGTCCCCCTAAAATTTCTTCAGGAAAAAATATATATTTGCAATGACTTACATTGCTGGTTTATAATGTTCATGTAATGTATTCTTACTATCGCGAGTAAGATGTGGCGTGACCTGGTGTAGTAAGCCAGACTCGACTATAGGCCTACTGCCTAATGGCTCAACTCGACTCTAGTCACGACGTTACAATGACTCGTCTCGACCCGAGTCACAAAAATTATTGACTCGCTACAACTGAGGTAATAGAGTCTTCAAGGAAGACTAGGACCGTTTCCGTGATGCCACTTTCAATCCCTTAGAAAATACAACTTATCCATGTGAACATGTACCAATTTTTATTCTCAAATATGTGCACCACGTACGTTTTTCAAAAAAAAGACGAAAAACTAAATTTCAAAATGCCATTCAACAAAACATTTCATGCACACCTATTCTATTCACTTACATTTCATTCTCGAATTTTACTGAGTGACATTGTGAATGGCTCGAGCTCAATCAGGTCTACGGTACCAGGTCTTTACAATGACCGCAGAACGAAACGCGAGGCTTTACAGTTACAACTAATTTGGTTTCTAACCATAAAATTTGATATTAGACAGTTTGAAGAACATGAGTCTGATTTGGAAGGAATGTGGGACATTTTTGAAGTCCTGCAGTCATAATCTTACCATCAATTAAACGTCCTTAGTTTAATAAGGCTTTGAATGACAGCTACGTGCAGATGGTAAAAAAGGGAACAGAAAGTTTGTAGGAATTTCTGTACGGTGAACCACCAATAACCAGGTCGGGGACCAAACCACAAACTAGCGACCATGCCAGACTATGTATACGCCGCTCGTTTGTGCAACGATGACGTAATTTTTGAACTATTTTTTAGATCACGGTTCGCAGATAACATCGATCTCTTTATCGGCGAGGAACTTCAAAACAAATTCCTCTGATCGATCAACTTTACAGGAAACATGCTATCCAAAATTTATGAAACTTTCCTTTCATTTGGTATCTATAAAAGCGGATCGAGGAGATTTTTCGGTCAAATCTTGCACTGGAGGTGTCGAATTCGGTGGGCAGGCGAGTCCAACTCTGCCGATGAAAACGTTTACACGAAAAAAAATGAAGTTTTGCCGAAGTTTACTTTATGCATGAAAATGTTGCCATTATAAATCTCTATCGATTCACCGTGGCAGATTTTATGTTTACCGTGGCGATTTTCCAAAATAGCGATCGAAAACAATTTTGCCATAGACTCCAACGGTAACGGCAACGGTGGCCATGTTGGCTGCCGGCATTTCAAATCTCGTTATTTTCCCAGAATCACGCGGGAAAATTACATATTTATCGCGTGACCTGATGAAAATGACGTCATTGCCGCTTGAATTAGCGAAATAAGCAGAAACTAGGAACGTCGCTAGATTGTGGTTTGGTCCCCGACCTGATAACAAATGTTGTAAATATTTTAAACACAAGGGCAGTGAACTGAAACGTACTTTGATCATTGCCATATTATTTAATAAGTGTTTTCTATAAAATTCCCATCCAGCTTGAAAAAGGTCTTTACTGAATCTCACACAACGACACTATAATCTTCAGTAATCCATGAAGCGCCCGTGCATGGCTTGAGTGGCCACTGCGGTAACGCGTCTTGCGTGACCAACTTCGACACGCGACTGAGCCGACATCGGATTTGTCACGATTAACAGCCTACTGTACTATGATGCAATACCACATCCCATGCAACAAGGAACTTGGTTATTAATTGAAACTTGTTGAGAGGAAGAAACTATTTACATTACTGTGAAACTGGAAATACGGATCCGGGTTAAGTATTTTCTGGAAATATAACTGTAAACTACTCCGACACATTACTGTCGCGATCATCCAAGATAGTGCATGATGATGGAGTTTTCCTGTTGTGTCAGACTCAGTGTAATTCAATTTTTTTTTACCTCAGACAAAACACTACACGGAAAATACACAAGCTAAAAACGACAATTAGTTCTGACAATCCTTGGATACACAATTTAAGATTGTCAAAGGTTTTAATTTTACACGGACTTGTGTCCATTGTCCTTTGTGCTCCAAATTTACGCGAACTTGTAACCAGTGTCCTTTGGTCCCACAAGAATTTTATTAAGTTCTACCATCTATTATTGACTTTACAGTGTCATCTTCCCGGTGTTTGGGACTTCCTAGGTGATTTTGTGATCCGGATCCAAAAAGCAGAATCCGTGGCGACATCGTATCAGGCCTAAACCCTCCCTCCCTTGCATGGTCCAGCCTTGTTAATCACATATGCAAATTTGTCAGAGTGCCGATTCCAGTACCCTTAACACCGGTCCAGTTTGTTCACTCATCTGTGTCAATAACATCACAAGCTGTATACCATTGCAAAGAGGTTTTCTGCCCTTTCTAGAGGTATATTTCTCTTTCCCATATATAAAGTAGTTTTGCTACTACAGTAATTTTTATCTCGGTTTTCTTTTTTTGTGTGGACACCCTGTACTCTTCGTCTTGCTTTAAATAGTGTCAAACGTGTGTAAATGATAATCTATATTTTAGAGAATCCAGTTTGTCAGTGGATGAATGATTCAAGTTAGACAGCTTTCCCTCCTGCGTTGGCCTGATATTTAGATTTCTAATCCTTTCCAGTAAACCATTTAGAACTCGTTATATGTTGCTACTTTTTATGCAGGTGATTGAAAAAACGGTACCATCCTTTCGGGGGGTGAGTCGCGGAAAAGGAATGGACAAAATTCAGGAAGAAAATGCTGCTCTATCTCCCGCCCTCAAAACTACGGATTTAGCCTCAATTCTTAAATTTGATTATTTCATAAAGATATGCCTCCACTTAACATCAAATTAGTTCAATGAACAAACAGGCATCCCGTCCCCGGAAATATTCACGCCGACTTTCGGTCTGTTATAAACTGTGGGGGAAATCCCAGGATATCTTGAAAATGGCCCTAATTTCAGAAAGCAGTACAGGCATGACCTGTGTGACATATTTGATAGTTCCTTTCTCCACGTGTATTCACATAAGAATCCAAGAAGCTCATGTGGCAAAATCCACACCCTATGAAAACAGGAGTCCGGCCGGTGAAGTGAATCTCCGTGCTCCGCCTGTGTTTTCCCTTGGCAACCTCGCATCATACCGGTCCCTTTTTGATCAAAGTAAACTTCTTACAAACTAACAAATAAAAGAAGCCTTGATGGGTATGCTAGTATCAACCGCACACGGAGAACGAAGGGGTGACCGGAAGGCGGATCTGGCTTCGGGTGATATGGTGATTTAATAATGACATCATCATGATTAGCATTAATTAATTAACCACACCACCGCTCGGTTTCCTGCCAAGACAACTGCTGGGCACTTTTCAGAACATGAATTTTTGACCTTCATATTTAGATCCGTTTCCGTGAACATAGCCAAGGAACGCATTAGTGCACAACCAGCGCATTAGTGTCATATGACGCACTTCTTCCCAGAAACCGGAATCGGCATTCCTGCGTATGGAGATTGGCCAAAAGAGATCACGCACGCGACGACACATACACTGTACAGAGGTCACCGAAGCCAAGCACAGTGAAGCGGAGTGTTCTATTTATACACCGGGGTCATACGTCACCGTTCGTAGTGCCTCCGGCAACCTTATAAAAACACGCAGCCGATTGAAAGTTGTTTCAGATTGGTTGGTACCACCAAACGAAGTGAAAACTGCGAGAACTTCCCAAAGACAGCTGATAAACTTCTGCACTTCAACATCACTGCTTTTTCTACTTGTTTGCGTATTTACTCTCATACTGGTAAGTATATTCGTATTTTAATGGGAAACCATGCAGGAGGCTCCAAACAGGGCCCCTGTATAGCCAACCCAACTCTAAACGTTAGTGTGGGTCGCGCAGGGTACGTCGACGTCGCTTCCTAATGTTATGGGTCGACCATGCTTACTTGACACCTGTCATCTAAGCGAGTAGAGTTTCTTATGCAAGTTACTTCTCGCTCTTCCTCATTCCCTCAAATGTTGGTTCAACAGTACTTAAGATACATTCGTAAGTGATCATTTTCTGTCAGTGTTAACCTAATGAAGGAGTTGAGAATACCAGCTCTGGCGATAGCGACGCATTGCGGTCGTTAGTCTTATCATAGAGGATAACTTCCCGCCGGTGTTTTCAACAGTATTATTTACCTGCAGCATCGCAATCCTTTAATGGGAAACAATCGTGTGATGGTATCATTCGACCAGTTGTACTGAAAATCTTAAAACAGGCATGACAGGGCTGAATGTACACTGACGACCTCTGACCAAAGTTGCATTTTAAATAGAAAAAATTAACTCTATCTTTCAGCGAAACCTGTTGATTGGAATGTTAGGGAACTCACATTTCAGCAAACTAACGTTGTTTCTCAGTAGCCAGGAATTTGAATATTAGAACTGGGGTCGTGTCGATAGTTCCGGCTAACTTTTCTAATTAATTCCGGTCTTATAATTCAAGATTATTTTAAGGAAAAAATGTTTTGAAGAACGAAGATTCAACCCAAAGTTGCAACTGAGTGGCTCTTTATTTGTCCTGATCGACTTTTTTCAGTGTTTTTATGCCCTGTCTGGTAGTCCACAAGTACACATCTGCACCAATCAACGCGGTATATACTGTACAATGTAATTAACCTTTACAGGTAGGAAAATAAAGTTACCCCTTGCCTTTGTGTGCTTCGATTGAGTTCCCGAGCCCCAGTCCTGTTTTCAGCATTATGTGCTCTCCGCCCTCCTTAAAATGCCTGAAATTGCCCGGAGCGTATTATTCAAGGCTGTTTGCAGAAAAGAGTCGCGTTCTGTCTCATTCAGCAACCTTCTGTACACAACAGTTTTCGAATTCCCACGCTCATTAGAGCACTGAGCCTGGCTCTACATAATCACAGGGACTCCACTCTTCAGTGCTTGACCGGTGCCAGTCACAATGTCCATCGGTGCAAGGGTGTAGCGAGTCCCAGTGTTTAATGGGCAAACGCCGTCGGTTTTTGTCAGTAGCAGCATTGTGTTTTCCTCAGCCACTTTTTTTTCGGCTGACTATAAATGCCCAAATTCCATAAGTAATAATGATTTAAGCCTGACCATTGCGACTGATACTGAAAACGTTTTATAATTCAGTTTACTTGTTCGAGTTCTTGTAATAAAGACTGTTTACTAAGTTAAATTGAATACATATCTCTTAAGATGTTTGTGGAGGCAAAGTGTGAACATGGCAGAGACTTGAGCTATATGAAGTAAGATGGGAAGAACTCATAGCAGAAAGAATGTAAGCCCCGCAGGGTGCGCGCGGTAACCATTCCATTTAACTTAAGCTTTGGAACGTGTTCAGATTATGGACCTGGCACGGTGCAGTCCACACTGTAGTTGCTGGGGTGTGCATTGTGCCGTCTTGCTGGTGAAAAGAAACTGCCCAGCGCGCGTTCCATCAGGTACAGTTTCCGCTTGACCTCAGCGAGGAAGGAAGACTGAAGTTGTGGACTTGTCCTTGGCATCCTGCCTTCACCGGTCCCGGCCCCTCGGATGACCCAGGCCGTGACCTGTCCTCGATTGTGGGCCCACTCTCGAAAGTTAAGCGAGAACTCAAGTGCACTCTAAACAAGTGTGTTGAACTACAGGGGGGCGGGGCAGGCCTTACCGTAGAACCATTGGTTTGAAGCCGTCGATCCTATGGTCCGGCCTACACTGCATGAAGGTACATGCACTCAGCTTTTTTTCATACTGCATGTACATATCTCATCTAACCGTTTGGTGACCATAAATGCATTGCGAGACGAACTCAACTCTCGCTCTCTTTTCCGCTCCGATATTACGGAGCCACCAGCCGCATGGTAGTTTCTCAACCACTGTTTAGATGCGCATGCTGAGCATGTAACGGTGCTTGGCAGAACTTTAACACTGCATTTACGAAGCTCAACCACCGAAAGATATTAGCACGTTCAGCTACGCAACACATATAGGTCACGTAAGTCAAGTAAACTTTGGGCCTGTTTGTTTCACACGAATCTGGATCGCAATCAGTGATACATACCATCACTGGTTCGCTCCATACACGATCCATACGCGAACCAACGACTGATCACTATTCGCGATTGGGATTCGCATGACACAAACAGGCCCTATATTATATCTCTTAAGTGAGGAGATTGTGTTGTGGCCAGCGACACATATTACATGATAAATACTAACAAACATTTCACTTGCACACATCGAAGCATACATAAAATGCACAGTGCAAATTAACACAGCTAAAGAGGTTAGAAGGTGGAGATTAAAGTTCTTGCACCTTTTATAAGTTGACCCTGTGCGCTTTTTACACGCACTAACACCTGTGTTGGCACTTCTTGGCTGCTGCTGCAGCTGCTGCTCTTATTGAGAGGTCCAAAAAGCTGCAACCTTGCAAGGTTGATAAATATCCAACTGTCCCGGAATTCCGCTTAACAAGTGTAGTTGACCTTTGACTGGTTCCTGATCATAGCCAGGTACTTAACTTCTTATGGCCTCGTAGGTTATATCTCGTCCATAGAGGGTCATGCGGACTTTACCTTGCAAACATCATGGTCAAAATAATGCAGCACTCGGATGTGGGTTGTGACTGCAGTTTAGATCCGTTTGCCTGGAAAATTGCTCACCGACACTTCCACCGTGTGGCCTGACCACGATGGAAATTCACTTTCAATTACCAATCCTGCGGTTTCCCGTTGTTAAAGTAGTCTTAACAGACAACCGTTGTAAAAAGTGAAAACATTGTCATACCTGAGGGTGTAGACCGAGGCCTGTTATGTTTTTCAGTGAGAGTGTAAAGTCTTGTTCAGTACACAAAACAAAGTCGATTGCATTTTGGATATCGAAAACTGTTTCGACTCGAGAAATATACAGACCTGAGATATATACCTAGATGAATCAACTGGCAAATGCGTGCGACTTCTTTTTGCAGTTGTGGGTTTTATTTCGTCCGTGGATAATATATTTTAAGATCGAAGGGGATCGTGTCTTTGTTACTGGAGAGTACACTGTGGAGTTCGAAAGCTGATCCACTGTAGCTTACATTAAATTTCAGATCCACCTTACAGGTACTTCGTATCGTATATGTGATGGTGACTTTCGGTTTCGGTCAAAAATCCGGTTTCGATATTCCCTGCTCTTGTAGATGGAGGATATCGAATGTGCCCTAAAATAAATTCAGGTATAACTCGACCAAACTCGCGGTAATGTAAGGTGTGTTGAAACGAAATCCGGTTCAACGATAACCGCGCGGTTCGAAATGTTAATACTGAAGGCAGTGTCTTCTCCCTGCTTATTCTCCTGAACACATCCGCAGTGCGTGGCAGATATTTGGTAGGGATGAGGTACAAGCCGAATGCCTCCCTTCGTCAATTCCCTCCACACAAGTACACTTTCATTAGACTTGTTCTTCTGCATATAGAGGACATTTAAACCCCATTACCTGTCCTTAGTTCAAAAGCCAATTCTTATAGACAGCTGCTTGGAAAATAGACCTGCAAAATGCGGCGTGCGTTTTTGAATCAGAGCAAATTTGCGCGAAATCACCAATGCGCCAGCATGTGTCGTCCTTCAAAGGCTTTCAAAAATGTTTCAGATTTAAATCTACAGCCGATGCCAATAAAAGTAGAATTGATTATAACCACCTGTCTGTAAAGGTGTTTCATTTGCACATCTAGGTTGATTTATTCATTTATTGGAAATCAAGAACTTCAGGACGGTAGATGTGTTACGAATGAATGTGAGTGTAGCCCATGTTTGTAACTTTGAGGCACTACAAAAACATTGTGCGCCCGGTGCAACAGGTTGAAAAGGTCGTAAGCTTTGTTCTGTTGTGAACGGTTGACATGATTAAAGAACAGGTATACATGTACATGTACCGGCCATACCCCTGTCTTATCACGCAGAACCAGAGGACAATCCAGCATCCTAGCCATGGTCATCATAGAAGCTGCAGCCTCAAGTGGAGCCGTTGCCGGTGCGGCGGTGACGGGCACCACCCTGGCCCTGTTCTTTGCCACTATTTGCCTCGTCGCTGCCATCGTGTCCATGACGCACCAACACCGTCGTCACCACCGGCGCCTGCCCAATTTCCCCGGGGGACCCCACCGAGTACCTCTGCTCGGGAACATTCCGCGTGAGTTAACCACTAATTCAGTACCTGTACTAAGATTTCCCCCCTTGTTAAGATCAGTTAACCCTAGCGGTGAGGTTCAATGCAGTGCTTTGAGATACGTGTACACATCAGGCTTTTTCAACTTTCTTTTGAATTCTTTTTCCAGTTCTAACGGGCACTGACAAGCCGTATGTCGCGTGCACAGAGCTGGCTAAGAAACATGGAGACATGTACTCGCTGAAGTTGGGTGATGAGTGGTTTTTGGTCCTGAACAGCACTGAACTGATCAGGTCAGCTTTCGTTGACATGGCCGAGGAGTTTGCCGGGAGACCGCCCCTCTTTTCAAGTGAGTGTTGGGAAAGTATTTTTAATAAAGTTGATGTGTTTTGAAGTTGCTATTACATCCTCAGTGGGAGAACACATACGGTTCCAACCAGCAGCAGGCACAAAGTTGTTTTGAAAGTCAGTGCTTCATAACTTTGGAATGGTATGCGGATATGTCATGCAAAAAGATCAAACTAATCCTGATGAGAACTAGGAGTTTTATCTTGACATTTTGGCCATAGCTCTATCCATCTTCAGTGGCACATCAACTAATCGTTAATCGCTCTCCAGCTCTTCTTTGTGCTAAGCCTTAAATCGCATTTAGCAGATTGTCATTGGCCCTCTCTGAAGACTAGGAAGAAAGGTGGATTTTCGCGTCGGCATGTCTGTACAATCACCACTGAACTGAGGCTGATTCTCTTTAACTGTTACATTGCCTGGCAGAGAAACAGGGATCGCATTTGGAAATAATTCTGTCTCAGTCTTGTTAATCCTACCAAACGTAACACAGCTAGCCTAATAATGCCAGAGTCCTTCACAATTCTTGGCCTCTTTGTTCAATTACGGAGGCGACTCTGCTTGAATGAGAATGAAATTGTTGGGGTATGAGACGACACCAGTACCTGGTGTAATGCGAAAACCTCACCCGTTCAGTGAAACAGTGCACAGCAGAGAATTTGACCACAACGGATCGTGTGTTTTTTCCACTCGGTAACGATCTCACTCTTCGGTTCGAAAAAAAAAAGGAAGTGACGTCACATTTTTAGTTTATTCACGCACTATGTACTACAGAGATGACGCCGCTCTGTTCGCATGTTCTGCCATGTTTGGATAGCTTTCAGATAATGCAGTTTTTCTATAGCAGCGGATATCAGACCAAAGACCTCTTCTGTGAACGCTCCAAGCCAGACTGACCCTCAAGTAAACACCTGCACCCATAGTACGGGGCAGGGATACCGATTCTAGGCCGGTTCGCCACGGAAGTTGATGACGTTCACTTCCGGGTATCAGTTCCGTTTAACCCTGGATCATGGAGTCCGCATGAAGCCAGACACTTCCGTTTTATATGGCGATTATACATATATGAAGAACAAACACATCCAACTGGATGAACCTCAAATGCTTTTGTCCTTTCTTTTTCTTGCCACGGTGAATTCGTGACTTGTCAGAATGATTGGCTATTTGCATAGCTGTTTTGCGTGTAAACTCGGGGGCAGCTCATAGTCCGTGGTTCCCGCTTCTCTCACGCATCACAGCACAGGAATTTATCCAACTCCTGTTCTTCGTCGCTATTCGTATCAAAACGCAGAGCCCACCTGTGAACGTTAGAATAGAAAACGAAACTCAACACCTGCATAAATAGACGCATCGTTAATCAACGTGTCATCAGAATTGATTTCCGGGGGAGGGTAAACGACTTTTTTTTCCAGGGGAGAGTTTCTGATGGAGCAGAGCACTTGGATAAACCGTTAACAGTGAAGCTGGATCTATATGTTTAGGCCTTTTTAGGCAAATCTGTACTCTCCACCCCTTTCTTCTTTTTTTTTTGTTACATTTCTTCAGCTTTTTTTCATTTCTCATTTTTTAAATACTTTTGTCTGTCCCGTTGTCCACCCCTCGCTAAGCCCATGGTTACCGTAGTACAACAGCCACAATATTTTCAGCTTCTCTGTTAAAGAACCCAAAGGCAGGCTTGATTGCCGAGCAGTTGCAGATACATAGACTATATTTGAGATGGGTCAAGGTTATATACTGTCAACGATCGTCACAAACCAAACTGAATACCGCGTGGCTGACTGGCCGCTGGCATACTTGTAACTCTCCAAATATGCAAGTAAATAGGGCTCTTACATGTTTTCATATCTAGTCACCATCGTAGTGTTGTTCAAGTTCATACAACTTGCGCCTTTTTCTCATAGATTATCATGCTAAATGGCATGGGGAGATGTGTCGCAAATTTTCTGAATCTGGAGTTTTATAGGACATTTTAGAGTGAAAATCACTCTGAATTTAGGTTGAATATGAGAACTGCTTCAAGTATAAACCCGAGTGAAATCTATTCTATAGATTGAATCTCACTCGAATATATTTTGTCCCTAGGTTCAGTTTGAGACAGTCGAGTGGACAGAATTTTCACTCTTCGGAAGTTAAAGAGTAGAGCTCAGAAAAAACAAACAAACAAATTCGATGTACGGAAAATGACCAACGAATCAAGATTGGGCGCAGTCCTTTATAGCGCATAAGTTTCTGACCGTTGTCAGCCCTTAGATACGTCAAAACGTTGGGGATCAAGGTTGAGGTAGATTCAGTCGCTGGGGTCGTCACGACAAATTGAACCTAGGCTTATCGGCAGATTTCAGAATTGACCCTATTCAGAAGTCGCCCACATTGAATTGTGAGCGAGGTGAACATTGTTGTATTGGCACCTGAGAATTAAAATTGAAAGTACTGAGCAAAAACTTCAGTATAAATTTATGTCATTTATGCTGATGAAGAATTGAAAAATTGTGATGAAATGCTTCAAAATGTTTTAAGACACAGTTTAAAAAAATGAAATTGAGGGAGCACAAAATCGTCTGGCGCCATCCCATGTAACAGATCACAGGTAATAGGACAGAGTTTGACGACGAAATCAAAAAATGACTTCCCTGTGAATAGAGTCTGTTAATCACGGATTTTCCTTCGATTTATTTCCTTGCCAACAGCGGAGAGACTCACTGAAGGATTTAAGGACATCTCATTCACCGATTATTCCCCGGAATGGAAACATCACCGTCGACTTTTCACCAAGTCACTCAGGTAAGAGACCAACCGAATGAAAGCATCCGTCAATTGTCGTAGGACGCCAATGACCAAGTATCCATGAACCCACAGTCATTGATCAAAATCCCCTTACTCCTTAAAATAAATACATCTGTAATATATTTCTTTAACAAAAATTGAAAAACAAGTACATGAATGAACATGTATTCTAAGTCCATGTTGAAATTCAAATTTTTGTCCCAAAAAGCAATTTGACGAGGAGACCATTTTTTTTTAATTATTAAATTAGGGATTTCACCAGTGGAACCAGACTAGAGTCCATTGTGCACGAGCGGTTGGGCGCGCTGGAAGAGTACCTAGACGCCCGCCTTGGTCAGGAAGTCAACGCGACTTACATCATTGACCTGGTTATTCTGGGCGTCCTTACACGTTTGTCTTTCGGATACGAGTGAGTACTCAGTATGATGATTATGAAAAATCTAATGTTCGTTCGCGCAGTTACAAGAGCACTGCCCTCTCTGCGTCCCCTGTAAAGTACAGTCATATCTAAAAGCTGTGGCCTCAGGTTTGTGACCTCCGTAACATGTAAAGCCAGTGTTAGCAACTTGAATGTCTGAGCTTTTTTTTCCTGTTCTGAAGCCTGTCATTTCTGTACTATGTCGTTTATTAGTGCTGTGCTTTTCTTTGTTCGTCGACTTGGTCACCAGTACTTATCTACGATGCAGAGAGCGCATTATAAAGTGTAGGAAGTAATCCATTTTTAGTGTAAATCACGGAAAGCCGCTTTTTCCCACATTCCGACATTAAAGCATGCTAAATATACGGCCCACTTTTTGTGTTTCACCGACCAGAAACGACAATATCCACGAGGAGATGATGCGCCTGATACCGGGAGATGTTGCCATGCTGGTCATCGGCAAGCGGATGGCTGTTGACGCTTTCTCATGGATGAAGCATTTCTCGCACAAAGAGAAAAAGTTCATCAAGGCAGTTAGCACCGAGTTCAACGGACTCATCGGTGCTGAGGTTGAGCGTCACAAGGACACTTATGACCCTGGTGAGTGCACCTAAGTGCTCGTCGAAATATAATATCGCAGAAACGTCAAAACACCGAAACATACATACATTCTTTCATGCATACATCAAAGGGAGAATGTTGTAATATTAGTTTTTTAAGTTTACAATATATCAAGCAGAGCCGCGTTTGAGATGAGTCACCGCTCAACGGCCCAGCGCACGGTAGCTCGCAGGGAACTGTATTGCGAAAAATACTACTTGTGTTTTCTTAATTCGAAGGATTGTTGACTCGTCACAGACTAGTGCATGTAACCCAGTACCAGTAAACATCTTACTCAGCAGCGCAACGGTATCTCAAAGCTTAAACTTACCGTGAAATCAGAGTGGCATTTACAGCCATCTTGAGAAATGTCTGTACTGGCAAATGCCACGGTAAAAACTGATGTTCAAGTTCCTTTGACCCGAACGGTACAATCTTAGACTGATCTCCTGGTGTACCCTCCGTTTCACAACAGCGAACACTCGAGACATGATCGATGAGCTGATCAGAGCCCAGAAGGAAGCCAAAGACAACGGCGACACGGATCTAGACTTCTTCTCGGACACTCACATTGCACAAACCGTTGCCAACATCCTTGTTGGAGGTAGGTACATCATCGTAGGATTTGAATGCTTTAGATGTGGAAGGGTGCTCTTTGAATGACATCCTTTCAGACGTACAAAAACGAAACCATGAGATAAAACTTGATTTCCGTAATGAAAAATTACCACTTCAGTGTTCTGCTTAGATGCAGAAAACCTATATATATAAAATACAGGCATCATACTGCGGTAAATGAAGTACGCTTTACAAGTTTTTTTTACTTGTAAGGTGCATTTATGCCTTTGTGAGTCCAGAAATATCGCTATGGGGCGTGTGAGAAGCAATGGGAGACTTTAATTTTCTTAAGTTGGTTTGAAAGTAGCATTCAGTGACCTATCAGTGTGCTTCATGGGAGCGTGCATCCTTTCAATAAAAAGTGAAAGTGGTGTCTCGAATTCATGACCCTTTTCTCATTTTCACTAACAACAGGAGTCAACTCTGTCGAAACACCTGTTTGCTGAATTTTACGCCGAATGATTGTGAAACTTTGTCTCAAATTTTTGTCGCCTCAACATCATTTAACTTTAAAAATCAAGGCATTTATGCTTTGCTACTTTTCAATTTACTTTTCAAAACTAGAAGGATTTTTTTGTTTATTTTAATTACGAGTTGTTTTCATCTGCATGTACTCATGAAGGCGGCATTGGGACTTCACACAGCAGCTACTGGGCCCTCGCTTGCATGACGGAAAATCCACATCTGCAAGAGAAAGTCGCCGAGGTCGTAGAGAGCGCTGTTGGCCACGACCGCATGCCTGCCCTGAGCGACCGTAGCGCCCTGAAGTACGTGGAAGCCCTTGTGATGGAGGCGCTCAGATATGCGTCCGCTGCTCCCATTGGCGTGCCGAGGACTGCCACTCGTGACGTCCACTTCCGTGAGTATTATACAGTGTTAATAATGGATCATTGACACTTTCAAAATGACATCGTGTTAACTTCTCCCTACTTCCTGCTTTGATGGAAAATACTCTTCTCGGAGACCTTACAACCAAGTGTTTCAAACATAAAGACAGGATCTCGATGGTGTTGTTTTATCACTTCCTGACAGGCCAAGTACAAGGAAATGAGGAAAGATAAACAGGTGATGTCAGGAAATGTCTCAGAAGAACAAAAGTTCAAAGCTGTTTATCAGTTATACATGTCATTCGTTTTATTTTCTTTCATTAATCTTTTTAAAACTGAATGCACTTTCTAATTCGTCGTGATGTGGTTTCTTTTCTAATATGTAGGTGGATACCGAATTCCTAAAGGGACACCTGTCATGTATAACATGTACGCCGTTCATTTTGATGAAAAGAACTTTGAGGAGCCTTTAAAGTTTAAACCAGGTGAGAAGAACTCGAATATTATTATTTTCAAGCCCTCATGCTGTTTGTCTTGCTCGCTCATCCCAACTCGAGCTTGTCCATTTTGTTTCTGCTATTTGTCTTGCATTTGCAGTTCTATACTGCCCCAGTCCTCAGTTTTATTCGCCAGCTTCAGGGGGCTTAGAATCGACATTTAGCTCAGCACTGTAAAAACTAACTATACAGACATTTCAAACTTAAAATACGAAGAGGAATTACCGTTTGGATCCTTGTTGAATCTTTCTCAAATGCAACAGCTCAAGCCCATGAGATAAAGGGGCCTCCTGGTGTCTCTGCAATTTAAGTGTATGAGGTTTAGACCGTTGTACATTATTGTAATAATAATATATATTGTAATTGTTGGCAGCAAATTAAAGTTCTTGAATAGCTTCATTCTTGCAGTTGTTGAATCTCATGTTTCAGTATTTTTCCTTTCAGAGCGCTTTTTGAAGGAGGATGGCTCCATCAAGCATTCCCAGAGCTACCTTCCCTTCAACATCGGGCACCGTCAGTGCCTGGGCAAGACCCAAGGGGAGGTCATCTGCTTCCTCGTCTACTCCTGGCTCTTCCAGCGGTACACCTTCAGCAAGGTTCCCGAGCAGCAAGACCAGCCTCTCCTTGAGCAAAACCCTGAGATTCAGGCTGCGCGCTCCCCCAAACCCTTCAAGGTGATCGTGCACAAGCGGTACTAGGTGACGTCACTATCGGCGACAAGGTGGTATTGGAAGTGGGAATAACTGTCAGGCGATCATGTTGTTTCTTTCCCGAACAGCATGCGAAAGATGTTGTTGCTAAGAATGTGCTATTAATGTGTTGTTTTAACCAGTTCCTACAGTCATTTGTGCTGTATGTTTGACATTTCATTTAATGTTGATCAACGTTGTCATGTTAGAAGAAGAATTATAGGAAGGTAGCATACAGAAGTATGTAATGTAAAAAATGGCGCGAAATGGGGCTAACATGCAGCAATCAGTACTCTGTGTTAGAGGCATTTAGAATCTACAAGTGTCTTATCGTTGAGAAAGCACTCACTTCAAGTATTTATCTACGCTTATTTATTAAACTTTAAGCACTGTTTGTATATTTGTATTTATGGGAGATTGCTTAATCTTTATATTTATTACAGTAAATCTATGGTTACCACGGGTGGTGAACAACATTGTTCAGTCTATTCTATTGCAGGTGTAACTTATCAACAGTAGGCTTCAAAAGAAACTCCACTTTGGTGTACATTTTTATTAAAAAATAACCACAAAATAATGGTACTTCCATCGTTTGTACACTACATTCCTACGTCATATCAAATGCTGGAGCTTCGTTTGCATGTAGGATGTAACTTCTGATATTTGTATTTTGTAATCCAAACTGTTATTTAATTTTGATTTTGTCACCTAAAATTAAAACACGGTCCGTATTAAAAGGCAATATGCCATTGTAATCGACACACAATGTTCTCTGGATTTGGACGTTTCGTGTGGTACCCGGAAACAGAAGAAATGCAAAGATCAGATCAACCAGTCTCATATGCATGCATTCGTTAATATGAGAATTAAAAAAAAATACAGTGCGCATCACCTTAGACACGGGTCCGCAACGATAATTTGCACAGGTGCAGTTAGACAAAAATAAATTGGAAAAGTACCCCAGAATTTGACTACACACCATGCGCATAATATAGTCAATCAGCAATACTTCTTAATCCCGACACCTGGCGTGGATATGAAGCATTGAACAAAAACGTGGTCGCGGGGTGTTCCTCGCTGGCATGACTGTCGAATACATTGATATATAAATCCATAGACGGACAGCTCTTATTCCATATGCAGCAAGATATGAGATGGAGAGAATCCCCCCCCCCGCTTTGTGTTGGTCATTGTCTCGCAGGAATCTGGGGGATTCCTTTCAGACATCTTGGGGGGATGTGTTAAGTAACAATAGTCTGAAATGTGTATAGGGATTGGACATGTTCGGGGGTACCCCTCAGTCTCATTTCTTGCTGGGTATATCTTATTCAAAACAACGGCAGGGTGCCGAGACGGCACCCAATAAATCCAAAAGCGTGGGCAACTTCAGCCCCTCGGTATGGGGAATTTAGTCATTTTTCGGCTGTGACAAAACCCTCTGTTTACTTCATCTTACCCATGCATGTTCGAAACAGTGCAGTTGCAATCTTCGAAAAAAAGAGATAGGAGTACCACACAGTAAAAAGGGAAAGTATTTTGAGAGCACATGTTTGCGCCGCGCAATTTGCACTAAATGCGCTGCCATCCATCGTTTCGCCTACTGCTTGCCCTCGCGTTTTAAAGGCAGGAAGGGAGGGAGGGAGGTGGAAAGGACTTATGTGCTCAAGTTTCTTGGTGTTTTTATCTCAAATTCTTTGGCATGGGATGAACACGTAAACTACTAATGTTAAGTAATAACATTGTCATTATGTTTTAATTTACTGTAAATGAAAGCGTTCTTACGCTGTCTATCACCCTCACGTCTTTTGATACGTGTGTGTGTTGATTTGAGATAGACTATCATTAGTTGCATTGTGTAAGATGTAGTTTTTTGTAGACAGCACTTTAGCCGGAGCTAATGTAGCCTCCGACTAAGGCGAGGGCGCCCTCCTCCTCGAGGCGCGGTGTGTCGGACGGCACGCCGGAGAGTCCCTGAGCGGCTAGGGACGAGTCCGTTGGGATCTAAGTATACCGTCCCCCAAGAAAGTTGGTCTCCGTTGAGATAATGGCTAATCTGATTAGTCGTAACTTAATAACGTAACCCAAGACCTGACTTGAAATAAACTTCGCCTGGACACCTGACTTATATACAACAATTAACAAGCGGCTGCTTTATTCATCAACGCACTCAACCAATACACCAGTAGAGGGCGCTATTGACGGGGAGACTGTGTAATTATATGTGACCAGACTTCGCCCAGAGCAGCGAACACCACAATTAATTGTGGGCATCCAGTGCCAAATCAAGGACTTTAGCAAGTCTATGGAGCTTAATGTCAAGGCTGCGCTACACGCAACTCACGTCACGAGATAGCAATCCGCCCTTGCATCGACCGCAAGCTCCTATCAGGAACTATAACGCACCACCAATCAGCCCCTCAACCTACCGAACCCCTCAAACACACACACACCACTCCGACTTAGGCACAGTCACACTAGGCTAGGTGACTTTAACCCTTACACAGGATTCTTGACCCATACCTCGGGATCAGCCCTTTATCAAGACGACTAGTCCTAGCCTACGTGCGCCTTTTATAGCTTTTGCGCTGCTCTGACCACGCCCGCGCACGCGCTCACGTGACTAAGCAGTGACTTCGGCTGCCCTATCGCACAACGCACAAGGCGGAGCCTATGCGCCGTGCTTGCTTATCACACAGCTATGCGTGCCTAACATCTGCCTCTGTTACTGGGCAGGGCGCCATCTATAACTCTGCACCGTGCCAGTGACTAGCGCCCTCTGTCACGTCACACTTCCTACATAGGGAAGGATCGGGTTTTTGC
>NW_019091521.1:0-18481 GCF_001949145.1 Acanthaster planci
GGACCCTTTGACTGGCCGACTGATACTGTGTGCCTTATGAATGCTGGGATATTATGCACATTCCACGTCCTCATTTTTCATGATTACAGGACGGACTAACATTGGGTGAATCAAAGACGTGTTTTCAGTTTTATGAACTACAAATTCCTTTTTTGGTAATTTCATATCATGGATCTTACCTGCTGTAGCTGGTCGGTCGATACATTCTCGGTCACGAAGGGCATTGGGTTTAACCTCTGGGTTTTCCTTTAAGAGAACAATGCAGCAAGGTACATGTACATGTAGCTCAGCTCAATGAAATGTCTCTAACCATGCTAACTGTTAGAAGGCAATTTCTCACAAAGGCAGCCAATGCTGGCTGTAAGTTCACAGGGTTCTGAAAAAAGCTTTGCCAGAAAACAGTTTCACAGTAGAAAGTAGGTTTGCGGTAGCACCATGGACGTATCTCTTTTGTGAGTATTTGTGGTTCTGAAAAGAACCAGTGGTACTCAACGTTTTGAGCAGTATGCTCTGCTCGTCATCAGGAGAAACAGCTTCACATCGTTTTCCTCATCCTGATTCTAAACCATCTGGTTACTTGTCTGCTCAGAACCTGGGCACAAAAGTGGATTTGTCCACAAAAACTACTTACAATTTGGCCGGGCCCACACTCAGTCTTGCGAATACATTCATTACAGAAGTTGTTCACAGGCATGTACGTCCCAGGATCGCACGGAACACATCTTGAAAAAGAAACGAAACAAAAACCGTGTACACGCTAAGATAAGCATGTAATGTACATGTACTGTTACATGTATCTGACTGATTTTCACCATCACAGATTTGGTATGGGAATAGACCGTATTCGCGGCATCCCCAATTTCAGTCGTATTCCCCAACGTAGTGTATTGATTTGAAAATGTTAAATTCCAAGAACGTGACAATATTGTAAGATTTCATTCCGACCCCCAAAAACACCTGGTACCACCCCATTACGGGTACCAAATTGTTACTGTATGTTCAGGAATACCACTGAAATTGGTGACGCTGTAAATACGATCTATTGGTGACAAGTTCTCATGCAGCACATCTCTAGGGCTCTACAATGTGTATTTGGTCAAGAATGTAAAGGGTACTTGAAATGTTCCATTACCCTGTTATCATGGAAGGCTGACTACATGTACCGTAGGTACAATGTATCGGAGCAGTTGCCAGTAACTCAGATGGTTACTACAAAAGACATTCCAACTTCCATCTCCAAGTGGGAAATGAAAAGAACTGCATTCGGAGTCTGCTATTAAAGAAAGTACTGTACACAAACATGCACTACCTCGGCTACAGACAACAACGCGTCGCACCAGCAGACCAACGCACTGACGCGGAAGCATCTTTTGATGGTGCATATTAACTCTAGGACAATGATCGCGTGGCCAAATCTTTCCTGTTCAAATGTTTTATCCCATTCCCCCCACCTCGACTTTTGAGAAATAGGGAGATACTGTATATGTGCATAGAAACCTACATTTCGTCCATGTCCACTTGACCATTACACTCAGGCTGGGCCACTTTCAGGCGTCTTCCTGGTATACACAGATTGACGTCTTGGGAGACGCAGCTGTAGTGAAACTGAAGTGGGTCTGCTGGATTGTCGCACTGTTCAAACCAGAATTAGCATAGGAATTAAACCCTGTCCAGTGTATGAATTTCGTGTATTATACCCCAACACAGTTCACCCATTCACTGGTCCGTGAACTGGGAGGATATTTGTACGGGACATGTAGGTGCATACACTTGAGGCACAAAGATGTGCCACTGACATGACTAGACGGGTACATGTGCATGTATTTCACAAAACACAAAGTAAAATTGATGAAAATAATCACTGAAAAAATAAGAATCACGGACTGATTTATCCCTCTTTCCCCATATTTATAAATGGGAAAAAAACCAGTGATGGGTTGGTGTTTTGTACTACATAATCATTCAAGGCAGACTCTGCCTTCGGCTCAGTTCATCATCATCACCAGGCTCCAGCCCTCTACAGTTTTAAATTTCCTCCATCACATTTTTTATCGTCTTATTAAAAAGTACAACAGGTCCAAACAGAATGTACAGTATTACACATGTGGTGTCCCATAGTATCCAAACCAAATCACCCATCATCTTAATAAGTGATTTTGAATGATCTAGGAGCATTTGGGTGTAGGTATTGAAGCTGTTTATGGTGATACAAGTACATGTATGTACAGTGCATGTATGTGTACATGTACATAGATGAGAGTGGAAATTACCCATGTATATTTGGCATGTTTGGGGGTCTTTAAATGCAGTTAATCTTCAAAGCACCAAATCCTAGTGAATTTATTAGGTGCTTGCTTGCAGAATAATGGATGTAATGCAAAATTGCTGAGTAACTAGGCAAGAAAACCTATGACATCTTGAAATCCTGATTTGGACCTCCAGTAGCAAACATGACGAAGCTACCGAGCACATGGCCAATAGTCAACATGTGAGCAAGGCATCCTAAGCAGATTCAGTTAGTTTGTCGAACAAATGCAGATACAGCGTCCAGAACTACTGACAAAACATGCACATGTAATTGCCTGGTCTGAATTGCTAAAAGACGTGCTTTCCAAGGAGGCTGTCTAAACCTGGTTAGCTGATATGGTAAGGTGGCACAAACATATCAACAAGTCAACAGCTCTTTACAGGATTTCTGCTTGAACTGATGACAAAGTTTTTACTAAACATCGACTCTTATTGGCTAACGCTTCAGGGCAGGACAAATAAAATTTGCATGTCCATGTACTGGGTATGAAATACATGTACCATTTCTGAGCCATGGGCTCCATTCAAAAGACTACTAAAACCTGACTGTATGAGTTTCTATTTGTCACTCTTCAGTTCATTCCAAAAAAAAACTTCAAACTTGTTTTTGCGAGTAAAGCTGCATTTTTCTCCACGTTTCACAGTATCAAAACTTGCAACCTGGAGCGACATCCAACATGGACATGAACATGTAAATGAATGCAAAGACACAAACCTACAGCCCTACATGTACATAACAAGTTCTTAAAATTAAAATAACTCTTAACTAACAGCTCATTAAAATAGTACATGAAGTCTTCTGGGTCAAATCAGTTTTGATACAAATCAAGGCTGGACCATTTCTGTTTGCAGGCAGGGTAAGGTTTGACTTGAGGCAAAGTAACTTAGAGACACACAACGAAGGATTAAGAAGGTTCAAAGCCATCCAAAGCAACGCCCCTTCTCCATGCAGTACATGTAGATAAGCAATTAGTTTTGTGTGCTCTGGCGCAAGTTAGAATCTCTCTCACATCCCTCATACCATTATTTTAAATGTTGCTGACCTGTTGTAGAATTCTGGGTCACACAAACGTGCATGCTGAAGTAATTATCTACGCTTTGCGGGGGCAAAAAGTCCCACTTACACATGTAGGTTTGACATGTTTTAGTATCGTGGATGGCTTACTCTCATTTACACGATGACAACTTACCTGCTCAGATGCAGTTGCATGTGCCAAAGTTACTACACCTGCCAGCATGGCCAGTGCCTTCAGGTTTGTCTTTGCCATCTTACTGGATGATGAGAAACCTGGTGTTGAACAGGACAATTTATTTTTGTCAAATGACAATATTTTGCAGGCATCTGCAGTACTTGTTTACACTTCCAGGAGCCGACAGACAAATAAATGGGATAGACTTGTGATACTAGAATCATGGGACTACGTTCACATCCATACTTTCTGCAAGATGCTACCAGTAAAATGGAATTATTCCTTCTCAAGTCAGAAGGCATTTGCAGGAAAACCGGGACTGAATTTACTGGCGGTGAGGCTCACTCAAAGTTAGTCAAAAACAGACAAAATATCACCAGATTTGTTCTACTATGAGTGACAGAAGAGCCCGCTGAGGCCTCAATATCAAACATGTAAGGGGATAGTCACTTACAGATTCTACTACATGTACATGTAAATGATTGCTGAAAAAGTTCATCCCCGTAGATGTTGACTCCATTTACCGGTATGTTACGAGGCACAAGCCAGTGACTGATTTGTCAAAAAAATTGACAATTTCTCCTAATACTGATAGGGCTGTGTGGAATATCACAATAGTTGATTGAGTCTGAAGTACTGAACTGACATGTGTTACAGAAAAGTTCAAGTTGTTACCTCTGAATAACAGAGAAATGGTCCAGGCTGACACCCATCCTCTGCTGGCAAATTGACCAAAACCAAGCTCGGCGATAACCATCAGGCCAACAGTGAGTGACATGATGGTGTACGGTATTAAGAAAGCACCTACCAATGTTGAATTGAAAGAGACCTTCTATGTTAGGAAAAAAGGGAGATTAAGTTTGTATATTGTTAATGTCAAAAACAGTACAAAATTAATCTTGTACATGTAAGTATCATCTCATGAGCAGTGGCTTACGTTTGTGCTGGGAACTACACAAGAATTGTGAAGGGGATAGCTTTATGGAAATTTGAAAAAGGGAGGGGGTGTTGACACCATTTGACACGGGGGGGGGCAATGCTCATCTCTGTACATTTTGCATTCCTGTGGAACGTTAGATCAAAACGGTGTATGATTTTAAACAATCATTCTCCATTTTTGAATCCTGTTGCAGACATTTTGGTTGTTGAGAAGTCAGAAAAGTTCTTAATGATCCACCTAAATTTTTCTCAACACAAAAAAGTGGGGAATGAGTCCCCAGTTAAAAAGTAAGGGGGGATTTATACCTATTGGGCCAGGATTTCCATTTATAGATGAGAGAAAAGAAGGATAATTTGTCGAAACAACGCTAAATACAAACATCGTTTAAGTTTTTTAATTACCTCTGCCACTGTTGTAACACAAGTAGGGGAAACGCCAGACATTACCGAGACCTACAGCATACCAAATGCAGGATAGGAGGAAGTCAACCTTGTTCCCCCAACCTTCCCCCTGTTCTGCATCATCTGGCGTATCTACTGATACTGGGTTGGAGCTCTGAGGAGGAGGTAGCGGCTTTGAGACAGACATCTTCTCCAACTCATCAAACTTGATCATCTTGACGACAGGACCTTTGATCTGGTGATGCAAGCAATTTTTTGTCCAAAGAAGCAATACATTCCTACAACTCATTGCTATGCATTGCTTAATGAGCTGTGGAAACCTTTAATCTATTAGAAGTCCACCTTACAATGATTTTAAAATGTTTTGAGTGATAGGTTGACCTTTATGTGATTGATCAATTTTACTGCATGATTTTTTCAATAATTCCGCCAACAACCAATTGTCTTTTATTTCTACATGTACTTTCGTGTTGTGTTGTGAAAGATTGTTTAAAAAAGGAGAAGTAAAGTTGAAAATGTTATCCAGAATCAACCAATTGCGCAGAGCAATCAGGTGAACTGTAAATTAGAAAGAAAAGGCGATTGGCTACTGCTAGAATTATCAGCTACATAATTAAGCAGAAAGATTGACACATCACACAAACATTAAGCAATCACACAAATCAACTGATACGGCCCAAAATGTGTCTAGCTGCTGTACAAACCTAACAGCTTCCTTGCTTCTTTATGGGTCTTGGGCATGACCAACTATCAAAAGCAAAACATGTACTTGTGACTAAGAAACTTGACAGGTACAATGGCAAAAACGCAAGAAAAAATCAACCTGAAATTAATGCAGAGAAGAATCAGTTTTGCTGACAGAGGAAATTTGATTTAATAGCTTTCTTACACCAGTGAATCATTTCATCACAAAAATCTGATTCCAAAACCCTATAGCAGGGAGTCCAGCGAAACGGCACCTCTAAATTTTATATCTGAAAGCATGTACATGAGAAAGTGTTGTTTTCAATAAATGATTTCTGCCTTTTTTTGTGCATCAAATTCTATGTTTTAAAAAGCGAAGAACAGAAATTTGTGTCTGTTTACATTGAGTTTTGGGTGTAAAGTATGATAAAAATAATGTAAGATCGGAGCCACTCACACTCCGTCAACAACTGTGTGCGGCCATCTTTGTTCATTGTCATGGGGCATAGTCTCGTCTAAGCCTAATAATATCTCGTGAGATTCAACTGGGTTTAGAACGATGATGTCATCATCTTGGAGAGCTTAAAATACTCTTTCATTTGATGTATGACTCAAGGCATTTGACTAAAAAGCACTGTCAAGCCTTACTTTTGTTTGTGAAGACTATAAAAGGTAACAAAAAATGTGCATTTTTCTGTTGAAAATCCCCCCAAAAACATGTATTTTAAGGAATTGATGAAAAATATATATGAAACAGTGTTTTTTGGGAAGCTTGAAATTTCAGGAAGAAAAGGAAGTTGTTGTTTTGTCAAAATTGATGTCGAACTGATGCTGAACAACCCTTTTGTATTGGCATGATGTCGCGCAACTGAGCACATGTACAACAGATTGATGCATGGTGCACCAAGATGCAAATAAGAAGAGCATAAACCACATGTTGTTTCAATCAAATGTTAGCAAAAGACCCTGTCAAACACGAACAGATTTAAAGTAACTTATGATACCTGACAGAATTGGTCCCCAATTTTTAAAGCTATTTATTGATGATGCTTAAGTGATCTTTCACAAATCACTAAAAATTTCAAGCCCAACTCAACTGTCCTGCTACTGTATACATGAACATGTATCCTATCCTATGTTCATTATTGAGAAAGTTTTCCATAATAAAAGATATTGTTTACTCTACACTTCTTCTGTGACTTAACTACAGATCTTAGTCCAACTCTGGCATCTGGAAGTGGAACCGATGAGGAACAAGACTCCATGTGATTCAAATACATTGATGAAAATAAAACTTGTGTCTACTCTCAAAAAGAAATGCTGGTCAAGTCCTCCTCGAGTCATGTCGTCCCCGGGTCAAGTCGTCCCTGGATCAAATCATCCCTAGGTCAAGTCATCCCCGGGTCAGTCGTGCCTGAGCCTCAACTCATCCCCAAGTCAACTCGTCTCCTAGTCAAGTCATCTCCCATATAAATAATTACATTATATTTATAATTTTACCGCAGTAATTTATTTTTTTTTTGGGGGGGAGAAATTTATCTTCTTTTTACTTATCAACTTTTTTTTACTGGGGTAAATGGGCGGGGGGTAATTTAATTTATTTTTTCTTTTCAAGTTTTCACTGGGGTAATTTATTTTTTCTTATTCTTTTATTAGGATATTTTTCTTATTTAAGTTATTTATCTTCTTTAATAATAATCATATGTTAATAATCAGACAGAGACTGAATTATCTCTGAAAGAGTCGGCTGGTTTGACAATTCAGGCCCGGTTTGTCTACAGTGATGGTCCAGAGTGACGCTTGCATTTGGCGAGAGAGACCAGAAGTCCTCAGCTTGCCCACTGGTAGCACTCCCAGAGCAGAAACAGCTGCCCCTACATTCTTCGAACGTTCTTCGTAGAACGAAGAGCAAAGAACTTGCTAAATTTCTCCACCTTTCCATTATCCATTATAAGAATAATGAACAAAATAACGAACAAACCCAACTTAAACCTCTTAAGACAACCTGATTTTTCCTAGTTATTCAAAATAACTAAAATTCATTTCCGCATTACTGATTTCAGAAAGTTATTTAAATAAACTGGAAATGACTAGCCTACTGGAAGATTTGAAATTCAAAGATGTTCAAATTGTTTTGACAATTCAAAGAATAGGCCTATGTACTGTTACATTGGCAAACACCAGGAATCGCCCTTTGAACTAGTAGTGTGGCACGTCTTCGCCACCATAGATTTAAAAAACCACCAGCTAGCTGCGTAGAACGAATGAAAATTGTGAATGAATGAATACGTGTACATGTGAATGGGATGGATGTACTCTATATGTACAAGTCTCTGTCTTGTTTTTCTTTCTCTTCTACGTGTTGATGTACCCAATTGGAAAATTCACAGATAACACTTGGGGGGTGACTTGACCCAGGGACGACTTGACCAAGGGACGACTTGACCCAGGGACGACTTGACCCATTTCCTCAAAAAGTGACTGACAAATTACACCTAAGCCTAATTTTAAAAACAAAAAAATTCACAACTTCACTATAGTATACTAACAGCTATTAGTATTGAGCGAAATTTTATATCATTTGATTTCTTTTGAAATTCTCTTTCCAATGGTGGTACCATGCATTCCTCCATGATGGTACCACTATGTTTGTGGGGATCAAACAAAAAAACCTGAAAAGTGCCGGATCCCTACCTAGCGCTTGTACGATGAGCCACACAGAGCAGGCCGATGTCGGACAGTGGAAGCAGGCTATGACTTTGAGAGTTCTCGAAGTAGGCCTACCGATATCGGGCCGCTAGTATGACTACGACAAGAGTCACTATTTTCCTATAAATCCAAAATACAAATAGGACCTACAATGGCTTTGGCCTAGTCCTGTTTTAGGGCCGCGCCTAACTTCAAACGCAATCAACACTTGTAAGTATGAGTGATGACTATATGGCGGATCACTGATGCCCTGCCCAACTAATGACCAGTCGTGTTCTCACTGAAGATTACCAACGGTATTACACACCAACGTTCAGCGTCCACGGTAACTTTACCAGTATTAAAGTACACTCACAACATGTACACCTGCAGCTGTAATGCGGCGCGAGGCGCCATACGATCCTTGAGCACGCATTACCCGACGTTAGGTGTAGACCAAATAAAATATTAAACATTCTTACTTCAAAAATGAGAAGAAATACTCACAAGTTTCAAAGATATTCAAGACACATATGAAAAATGTCAAATCAAAGCTCACTTCCTCATCTTTCATTTTCCTTTAAAATTTGAAGATACTGCTCTCAGGAAGAAATCCCCTAAAAACAGTCGTGAGGCCCATCGCCATTTTGAAAAATTATGCCTACGCTATATAGCAAAATAGAACGAATATTAGGGCCCCGTTTTGTCCGATTCTTTCAGAAATACAAGCTGGCAGTCATGCATGCTCCTAGATTTCACCCTATTTAAAAAAAAACCAGGCTTACGTACTACGAAATGCTCTAATAGCTGGAATTATACAGCTAAAATCGTGATTCGGTCCCCGCATCGCGCAGCTCAGACTATTTTGCCTGCAAAATTTTCATATTATGACGTAGGTCTGGTTCCCCGCGCTCTAAAATGAAAGCGCATTGAATGTGCCTTGAACCTCAAAACCAAAGATAATATGCGCGGCGCCGCGTACAAGTCTTTGCTCTAAACCAGTTGGCCCACGTATCAAAAGGGGAATTCCCCGTCGTTGCATGATTACGAAATCAGTGTAGAATCGAAAGAATGAAGTCTACAGATCTTCATCATGAACATGATAAATTCAAGTCACACTTACAGTAAGCATGTTCAGTTCGTGAGTCCCATAGACGTTGAAGGTTATTTTTCTCCTGGGGGTAGGGCAGTGGGTCCCACCATGGCATGGATGGTGGAGGAAGCTACACGGTGGTTACACGCATGCATGGTATGCACGTATGTGCGTAGCCCCACTAGTAACACCATGGAGGAAGGAACACAAACACTGAGCATGGTTTTATTCCTCCATGCACTGAGTGTGGCACGGACTCTCACAGTCCTGGAGTGGGAGTGAGAGTCCGTGCCACACTAGTGGGGCTGTGCACGTACATGTACATGATTGCTACGTGCATACGTGGGAGTGGACACACATGCCCTACCCCCAACACTGCCCCCCCCACCGCAAGTTTGAAACTACCGTGAATTTTTTGGTAGTGGATCGATAGCTTCATCAGAAATATAAGCATGATAAGCCTAATCGCTAAATAGGCCTGTAGTCTAGCTGTAATGCATGAGTGATTTTGCATGATGGTAGAAGGTATCACAGGAAGGAGAAAGGAGAAAACATTTTCCTGTTTTCCTTCCCACATTGCCCTTCAAGTTCAACTACTATTGTGCAAAATTAGCCATGTGGCTTAACTTGTGCAGTGGGTTGTTTCGTAGCTTGTGTTGAACTTTCAAATTCTTACCATGACTGTGTGGCGAACAAAGTCATGTAAGTGCTGTAGTTGTGATGGCAAACTGTAGGACTTCATAATACATGAATTGCCAATTTTAACATATGGTTTGCGATAGTTTTAGAACTATTTCCAAGGATGAACTTGGAAGTTTTAGAACCTTTCTTGAGCCTTCCTTACCATTAATTGATTTCACTCAAAATAGCTCGTACCCTGAATCAGAATCCTGATTTCACCTCCAAAATGGTCCTTAAACTTAATAGCACACGGCCAGAGAATTCAGTGGCAATTTGAAATTCGGATGATGGTGGTAAGTATTCTTACATTCTGGAAAAAGAAGAGAGATTTCTCCTTCAAATTGGAAACTCTTCTGTTGCTGAGCTTGAATTCAAAGTTTCATCTTTTTATTGTGCAATTCAACTGTATGCAAATGACAGGTAGAATTTGGAGGAGTTCCAGTCAACTCAGCCCAAAATAAACTTGGTTTGGAGTCAGTGCAGTTTCAAGTCGTCTTGGTCCCAAGTCAACTCGGTCCCAGGTCATGCAGGTCAACTCTGTCCCAGGTTAACCTGAGTCCCAATTCAATCAGTCCCTATGGGGAAACTGTACACAAAGTAGGAGTTCATCCTTCATGTGGTCCCTACAGGGAACGTTAATCTAGAAATGGGCACCATGCCGCACATCAGCTTTGTCAGCCTTTTGTTTTCAACTCAAGCGGTGATTGGGGAATTGAAGATGCATGCTTCTCTGGCATTTCTCTGTTTGCCAAATGTGCATGTATCTGATGCAGATATGTCAAAAGTTTCTTGCTGTGATCGTCCTCTCGATGCAGTGTGAGATATGGCGGGTTTCCGACTCATGTCGTCTAACATACTGAGGAGAAAAAGAAATGCTTGGAACAAGAAAACGTGAAAAGCAACTTTTTTTCATATAATGCAGTTTTTTGTTTCCTCTTTGAAAACACCTCAGCTACATGTAGGACACCTTCCCAAGGTATAGAGAAGCTTTATTGTACAATAAATTATCAACAATTTATTGAGTGGGCAACCGTTAACAAAAAAATACCACATACTGTCTGGGTGATCTCTCGTTCATGTAGAGTCTTAAACTTTTATTCTGTTTTTTTTACATTTACATGTAATTGTCACGATTGAGTTTTAGGTTTTGGTGGGCAGGTCTTGTAGAACATTCTTCCTGAATGTAGGTATACTTTTTTGGCAAAAAAATTTGATAGCTAAACTTAGAATCAAACCTACTCTGGGAGCATATCTCGTGATCCTTAGACCACAGACCCTACTTTAAAGTACTGGTAATTTAACCCTAACCCCCTAGGGTATATGTAAAATCGTATTGAAATCGGAGGATTTGGGACTGTTAGGATTAATAAGGAAAAAAGGAAAAATATATTTCTACAAAACAAATAAAACCCACTAAATTAAGAATTTAAGAAGAAAATCATTAAAATATACAAAATCAAAATGGTTAACTGTATGTTCTTAAAAACAGAGATAAACAAAAAGCACATGCATTTCAGTTAAACGTGAGCAGAAAAATGGACGTCTAGTAACTAAAAATAGGTTTAAAACTTACTAAAACAATTCAGAAACAGCAGTAAAAAATTTGATTAAAATCGCATATACAATAAAAAAAAATCTTTCTAATTTGTGGTCATGGAAACTTGTTTTGAAAAAGGGAAGTGAAGTCAGCAATCATATATGACTGACAGATCACACAAACCAATGCTGATTGACCAATTACACCCATCAGTAACAGTACAAAGTCAAATTTAGCAGGGAAGATGTTGTTCAAAGTGTTTACCTTCATGTAAAAACACTTGAAGTATAGAGTAAAGTAAAGCGTTGTCACTGCATTGTAATCTTTGATTGTATGCTGTTATGGAGTTATTCTGTTTGATTTCCAGTGTGTATCTGGACTATAATGCCACAACTCCCCTGGAATCTGAAGTGCGGAGTGCCATCCATGATGCTTTGGGAGAAGCGTGGGGCAACCCAAGCAGTTCATATGCGGCAGGTACACTTATAGGCACCTTACATCCCAACACTGTCAAATGCCAACTTGGTGCTTAACTTTGTGGTTATCTTCTTTTTCATGACAGAGTCTTGTTCTTGAAAAATCCTCTTGTCTCAGGGCAAAAAGCCAAACAGATCATCGAAGAGGCGAGAGATGACATTGCATCTATGATCGGAGCTCAAAAAGAAGATATTATCTTTACATCTGGCGGTACAGAGGTACGATATAGTCACTCTTTAGTTCCACAAAGTTTAGGATAATCACAGAAGTGTGTGCTTTCAGCTTAAACGGACTACATTGTAGACATCAGTTAATGTACGTATGTATATATAGGCTTAAAAATTGGTGCACATTTGATACAGTTGATGACATGGGGCTGGAAAATTCCTCTAAACTGTCAGCATAACCCTTCTTCATCTGAGAATTATCTCAAAATATCACACTGTGCATTGAACATTGTATATGTACATGTAGGCCAACAACATGGTCATTCACACGGCTGTAAAACACTTCTGGAAGACCTTCCCCCTTGTTGACCAATCGCAACCTGTGATTGAGGACGGGCCACCCAACCACGGAAAGTTCCTTCCACATGTGATCACATCCAACTTGGAGCATGACTCTGTGAAGCTTGTGTTGGAACACCTGGTGGATGAGAGGCAAGCAGGTAATGTAGTCGTGTGATCTATTCTCAAGAAAAAAAAACATGAAACTTTGAGGAATTTTGAGAGTCAATTGTACAATACTGTTTGTTACTGTACATTTTAATTTCATTTTTCTTTGCAGTGGTGACCTTTGTACCTGCCTCGAAGCTAACAGGTCACGTTGAGGTCAGTGACATTGTTGCTGCCCTTCGGCCTGCGACCTGCTTAATATCCATCATGCATGCCAACAACGAAATCGGAGTCATTCAGGTATCATCCGGAGTTTTGTGCTACCTTTCTGAGTGAATGCGGAAATGTTTTATGCTTGTACCTTCAACTGCTGCACGAAATCTTGCCTTTGCTTTAGACCTTGACTTCATCTCTAGCCTACCAGCCTCAATCCTATGAATCATTCTCTTCATGATGGACAGAACTTTCCGTACAAAACACCGAGTCCACTGGTTCTTTTGAAAACCTCGTTCACCACGAGAAAGCTTTATATGGTGCTACTACAAATATTCAATTGCAGTATTCCTATGTCACACAAATGTTTAAAACACATTTGAAGTCCGACTGTACACATTATTACAAGTGAATCCAACAATCCGTTTAACATTCTTTTGTGTAATTTGATATTCTTTGGTGTGTTAAAGTGGACCTTTATTGATTTTAAGCCTCCCAAACAAGGAAAAAAATTCACGGACCTGATGTTTAATACAAACACACAGCCAAACAGTCCTAGACTCAATGCTCTTAACATATGAAACATATTTTCCCTTTATTTGCTTGAAGCCGATAGCAGAGATTTGCCGGCGCATTAGAGCAGTCAAACGTGACCCCAAACGGGAGGTTCCCCGGGTCTTACTCCACACTGATGCTGCTCAGACCATCGGCAAGGTTGACGTCAATGTGGAGGAGTTGGGAGTGGATTATCTGACCGTGGTAGGACACAAGGTGAGACAAATATGGAGGAGGGGAGGATCAGGTGGATGGTGTGGTAGGAGGGAAGAGGCAGGCATATTTACAGCACTCAGGATATCAGGCTGAGGGATACTCATGGAATACAAAAGGGACTCTCTGATTAGAAATCTTCACTTTGAAGATGCCAGTACAGTTTGGTTCGGCGACATTTCTCGTAGATCGTGTGTAGGTGTTTATCGGTCCAAGATGACCTTTGAAGCCTTTGGAAGTCTTTTTTTACACACTTGAAGGTTTTAGGAGTCATTGTATGGAGGAATTGAAGTTGTTAGAAAAGGCAAAATTCTTTCCAGTTTTGGCAGTAGAAGACGTGTATGTTCTGGAGACACAGGGTACTTAAAAAGGAGGAGGTTGGGCATAGAAAGAAACAGCCCATTTGATTCACAAGGATCTGGATCTCGATCGGTGACCCCATGCTTGTTTGCCCCATCCATAACATGGGTTCTGATGTCAGTGAACCAACATCAGATCACTGATTATGAACCAGATGTGCATAAATCAAAATCAGCTGAACCTGTCAACTGCAGTTGATTCTGTTGAATGTAATAGTTATTAAAAGTGGAGCTGTGTGGTGTGGGAAGGAGGTCTCGTTATCCCTATCAACCTGAAATGGATTTATCTGTTTTATGTTTACAGTTTTATGGGCCACGGATAGGGGCTGTCTTTGTCAAAGGAGGGGGTGTGACCACACCTCTCTACCCCATGCTGTATGGAGGCGGGCAGGAGAGGAACTTCAGGCCAGGGCAAGTAACAGACAGGCTATGTGGCCACACTCTATGCACAATTTTTGTTTTTCCCTAAACAACAAAAGTTCTGGGATTCCAGAGTTCAGGTGAAGTTAGATTGACCTGTTATTGGTTTTGTGAACGTTTAATTATTTATTTGTTTTTCAGGACAGAAAACACTGGCATGATTGCAGGACTTGGAAAGGTGAGTCTCTTGCCGTGCAATTTTCAGTCCTTCAAGCTCTGCGGAAGAAATTGATTCTCAGTGCAAGACAAAGCACCACGCAAGGAAAAGGAGAGTGATGTGGTTTTTTTCTCGGTAATTTTAACTGCCATGTTTAATTTCTTTCCTTTTATAAACTAAACAGTAAGCACTCGTTGGACAACTTGGTATCTGCCAGAGCACTCCCTCTGGCAAGATTTGAACCAGATACCCAGCTTAAACTCAAGCATGGAAGACAGATATAAATATTTCCCTATTAGTAATGTTGCAGAACTTCATAGATGTCTGGTTGAGTGTTTGAATTCAGAAAAGATAATTCGTGTCTTCACCAGACTGAGAATTATTTAAGTACATGTATTCTTTTAACAGGCAGCAGAACTTGTGTGTCAGAACTTGGAGAAATATGAAGTGCAGATGAGAGAAGTGCGAGATTACTTGGAAGACCAATTGCAGGTGATTCTGACACACATTCAAGTAATTGTGTAAAACCAGTGGAGTAAGTTATATCCACATATACTGGATCCACATGTACAGAGGACAAACTGAATATGTGCAAACCTGCAGTGCTTCTACTTACAGTCCATTCATCACCCAAGTGTTGACTTTCATGTCCTTGGCCCAAGTAAGCACCTTGCAGAGCTGGTCACTTGCGAAAGTATACAACTATTTAGTCAGCAAAGTAGTCCAAGGTACTGTTGCGAAGGAAAATTGTCACAGTTATAAATAATTCAGTTGAAGTCAACTCTAGTGGCAGACTCAAGTCATCTAATTTCTGTGTAAGAAAGGCAAGCAATGTGTTTTATGTCGCCTGTTGTCTGCAAGTTAAATTCATTGTGCAAACTGTCATGACCCCCTGACTCAGTCCTTCAAGTAACCTCAAACCGTTGCTTTATTGTCCATCTTTTGCTACCTTTGAAACGGAGTTTTTACCAACTGTACTAGACAAATCTATGGAATGCCACAAGTAAAAAGAAACAATTAAAAAATGGTGAAATGTTAAAGTCTGGAGCAGATCCCAGAGTGATAATTACCTCCATTAAATACTTTAACTAAATACTAAATGAACACACATGTACTTCCGATTTTTAACAGTCATCAAACAAAAAGTGGGTTTTGAGGCAATGTTTAGTTGCAAACTTGGGGACAGTGTTTTGCAAAATTTAGCAGCCCATATAAATGGTTGGCCAGTGTTTGTAAACAAAAGAAAGGTCCATTACCACATATTGTACATTCTTGTCTAAACCTGTGATGACACCATAGATGAGCACAAGGCAAGTAATTTAACTCATTGTACTTAGTGCCGAGTGCATGCATTTGCACACAGGACTTGTAGGATGGCAAGATCATACCCAGAGCTTGAGTTGCTTGCTTAAAGGTGTGATTGGTAGAAAATGACAAGTGGGATAATGGAAAACATTCAGTATGTATCACTAGCAAGTCTTCACTGGTAAACAGCTTGTCCCAACCAGTGACATGGAACCTGATTACATGTACATGGCTTTAGTGCCCTGTTTAATTTGTGCTTGCGCGGCCTTTGCTTTCGAGAATGGCCAAGTTTGATGAAGGACGGTTTGGTGACTGCTGGTCGATTTTCCCAGGTATCCTTGGTACCTGGCAAAGTTGATCTTGATCCAAGATAACCAATGTATCCAATAGGAGTACAGTTTTAGAAGCCATGGGTTTTTTTTTACTAATCCCTCCATGCTCTACACAAAAATGAATACATCAAGAAACAAGCTGCATTCTACTTGATTTGAGATTTGTTCAAATTTGTCATACTTCAGTCCTTTTTTACACTGCAGAATGTATTTGGAGATGGTGTTCACTTCAACAGTAGGTTCCCATCTGGGAGTGCAAGAATTCCAAACACGTGCAATGTTTCATTCCTTGGACCGGGGCTTGAGGGTAAGTCTGGTCATACCAGTGGCATAGCTGCTGCATTACAATGGAGAATATACGCAGATTTCAAAGGGGGGGCACGGGCATCCGCAGGGAGGGGCACATCCCCACCTAAAGTTACACCACAGAGTCATATACATGTAGTATACATGTACGTTGGTTTTCAATATTCTTTGTCTATTTGCACTCCTTGCAGTGCACCACGATGACTCTTGGGAATTATGTACTGTACCTATGGACGAGTTCATTTTGTACATGCAATGATGTGGGCAGTTTGTGTGGAACGAATTCTCAATTCATCCTGCCCATTATTTTGCACACTTGTCTGCTGAGCAATATCCCTTCATCTGCAGGTTACAAACTGCTGCAGAGGGTGACCGTTCTTCAGGCTAGTGTGGGAGCAGCCTGCCATTCAGAATGCCACAGCAAGTGAGTTACTCTTGTTCTTGTCTGCACCTCAGCGAAACAAAACACGTGCGGTTTATAGCAGTTAACTTGTCCTTGTTTCATCCGTCACATGTACACGTATTCACAATGGAGCCATCCAGTTGGAAACGGAAATTTTTCTGTCACAGACCTTGTTGTTATTCATGATTCCAAAAATATTTTTCAAAATGAAAATAGTATTAAGTTGACGGTGTTACTACATGTATTTATCAGCAATTTGTGTTTCAGAAAAACATGTTTTCATTTGCGAATCGAAAATGATAAGCAATTGTCTGTGTAGAGAATTACCAAAATATAGACAAGCAGTTTTATAAAGGACTTGGGTTTTGTATTCTATTAAAATCTATAAAGGCTGCTTTGAGTAACCACTTTTGGAAGTTTGAGGGAATTTTCAGGAAAAAGAACTCTAAGAAAAAATGTCATTCACTCAATCAGAAGAGCTAAACCCAAGCATGTTTATTTTATGTTTGTTGCACATAGTTAGCCCACATACCACAGATTTTGTCCAAGAGTGTGTCATCACTGTTTTGACTACTTGACCGTGATCTGAAAAAAACCACACACGGCAGCTTCATACATGTTCTATACTTTCATACGCCCACAGCAACCAAGCACTCATTCACTGCCACAGCGCTGTGCATACCTTTCTGTTACAGGCAGAAGTGTTTTCATCAATGAGACATCTGGAAATGTGCAAGTGATTGTGTAATTATCTGACTGAGAATGCTTCTTTTGCAAAGGTAGCTTTTGTTATGATTTCATATTCTGGAGATAAGTTTCCTATTTTGGAGATTTCAATTTGGTTTTGTCAGGCCATCCCACATATTGCTTGCTGTTGGGATCCCCTCGGAGGTAGCAGCCAATGCATTACGACTCAGCGTTGGACGACAGACAACCAAAGAAGATATTGACAGAGTGGTTGACGATCTCAAACAAGCTGTTGCAACATTGAAAGCTGAAATGAATTGATCAGGTTTAGCAATTACCATGTCAGTAAAATATGAGGTTACGTTTATAGAAGGGTATTGTATGTATTGGTTTTCAGTACTATTCGGTGCCTGGTGTATGTTGTTATTTTGAGAGGTAATCTTTCCCCCCTTCCTGAGGTACCTTGGTTTAAATTTAACGCTGGTCATTTGTTAAAGGCTTAGACTAGATCAGGGATACTGATACTTTCTGTCTACTGAGACAAGGTTGGAGCAGAGTACCAGCTCATATCTCCTGAATAATGTGTCAGCGTAGGGGGACATCATTTAGGAGTATTTTGCTGCCCAAAATAAATAGCGAGTAGTGTAAAAAGTGGATTAACTGAAAAAGAATCCCAAAAGGGGTTCTGCCAGTGTACAGATTTTGGTGTGCAGGAAAAATGAATAGGGCGATCTACTCAAACTAATAACCCAAACTGAACCAAATGGCAAATTTGCCTTGCAGCAAGAGGCTTTTGACAATTTTATTTTAATCCTCCTATGCTGAAGTCACTCTTTGGGTCACTTGGTAAACACCTCAATGAAGCACAGCTGTGTCGGGTTGTGCACTGCACCAGCAGTCCCTCACAGGAATATCACAT
>NW_019091521.1:18588-42750 GCF_001949145.1 Acanthaster planci
AAGAGGACTGCATAAAAGACCCTGTGTCAGTTTGTGCTGGCAACCAACCGTGTACACACTGAACCTGTGCATGTTTGAGTTCCATGTAGAAAATACATGCAGAAGAGTGACTGTGGGCACTAGTGCATATTTGTGCTGTAAAACCAAAGGAGGGTTAACCCCTTCATGCCGGGACGCGTTAAAACACGCCGTAAAAATTGAGATCCTCAGCCCGCTTTTCAGCTATTATTCTCGGCCCACGTTCGAGCGAACACGGTGAAAGAAGGCAGACCATGGCTCATGTATATATGGTAATTGGCCTTTGTGTGTAGTCCAGAAATGAAAAGACCGAATTTGCATCATAATCACCAGCTTCACAATAGTCCCAACTTGGAAAAGAGGCAAGGGGAATGTGGAAGCTTGAGTAGAGCCGCATGCCACCGAACAATCAGCCTTTTCACTGTGTAATTCAAAGCGTGCAGAGCACGCTGGGCCACAAACCGAGAATTTGCAGTTTGGCAGGTGGCCTTCGTGGCCAAGCGTGGCTGGAATTCTTGGAGTCGGCTCTCGGAAAGAAATTCCCGCCGAGAAGGGGTCAAAGAACAAATTATTTTAATATTTACAAACAAGTACAGATAATAAATAATTGAATAAAATTACTGAGCCAATTGTTTCCTGTCATCAAGTAGCATTCAACAGGGTTGCATGAGTGTGATATGCTTCTGAACATTAGCAAATTCAAAATACGTGCAGTGTAAGTTTTTCAATTGCCAGAAATTCAGCCTCAATGCGGGCGTCACCCTCCCCAACAAATAGACCTGTAACGAGAAATGCCCAAACCTCATGCAAGGTAACAGTCAAATCAAGTAGAAAAGGAATGGCCGGCATGGATCGACCCAAGTTTTTAATCAAGAAACAAATAGAGAGACTTACATACAGAACCAAAAGATTACATGGAACATCCCACGGCTCTGGAGATTCTCCTGTGTGTTCCAGTCACAAGAATCCCTGCTGAATTTCTTGCAGCCTGGTTTTTATATAACCAGATGCAAGTAACACCAGTGGCATGAGGCTAATGATCATGGAGGGCCAGAACAGTCTGTATAAATAAAAGACTACTGACGGTTACTCTCTGGCTCTAGCAGAGTAAGGAAAAAGAATCCTCTAATCACAGTGACCTAAGCATATTGCGTACATGGACTCAATTTCACCGAGCTAAGTTTGACTGCTCCATGTGATGGAGGGAAAATAATGTATTCTCCAAAATTTAGAATCAGGTCACATGTATGGAGGGCAATTTGTACAACTTGTTACAACAAAAATGGGGAACAAAATGTTCCAAATGAAATGATTAAGTCATTTGTTATTACAATACTTCATGCAAGTTTTTGAGCTGCATACATGTACGTGTAATGCCAGGCCTGCCAAATTTCAGGGGGCTTTGGATCTCATCACTTGGTGTGCAGCTTGTTTGTGCCCTAGTCACTGTCGGTTTCTTCTTATGGGTCAATCTGTTGCTTGACATAAGCTGCCTTTTGCCGGTCTTTTGAAAAACTTTTGACGTGATGATAGACTCTGTTCTACTCATCACTGTCAAGAGATAATGGCTACCATAATAGGAATGCAGTGGAGGGATCCCCCTCCTGATTTTTGCAGAAATTACAGTACACTTGTACATGTAGAAATTAGTTATATTCCCAAATTATATTTGGGAAAATTAATTTTGTAGACACTGGTACACTGGAATTTAATAATACAAACAAGGGAAATTTGTAACTTAGGGATACTACTGTACCACTTGAGATAGTTGAATAAATAGAGTTTTCGTGAGATCTTACATGTTACTATTGGTTCATTCCATTTAATTAAGCCCAGTGTCTGAACAGACAAATCCTCCTTCATTGGCAGACAGATTTCCAGCTGCTGTGCCATGACGGTAGCGTTACAGAGGTTCTGATACCACAGCATACACGTTTTGTTGAAAGTTAACACTGACGACGCTCTCACATTTTAAGAAATCCCATAAGGGGAAAGCACTTTAATAAAAACTGGACAGAAAAATAAATTGGAATGGAACAACTTCACATTGCAAGAAATATTGTTAAAATACTAAACCAAGTACATAAAAATGTAGCTTGTGTATGCAGCACTTCCATGATACAAGTATTCAGATGTAAAAGCTAATTAGTAAAAGCTAATTATCTAGTGGCCAATTTGCTAATATGTACAGGTATCTGCCAACAAAAATCAGAATTTGAACCAGAACTTTAACACTTGTGTAGTTCAGCAAATTGTATTTCAGGCTTGCCAGAGGTTGACATCATTAAATTTAGGTAAACTGTACAAATGAAGGGACACTGTACGAATGAAGCATGCACACATATAGTGGTGTAACTGAGAAGGGAGGCATGGGAAAGCCATGCGCCCCCCTGCTCAAGGCTTGTGCGCTGTATGTATGCACACACATTTGATGGCCCTTTCTGGCAGCTTTTATGGGCAACATTTCAAATGGTTTACATCTCCGTCTCATCCGTTTGTGACCGAACGTCATTCCTTCCCTGTGGCTTGTTTGGTCCCTGAGCATGTTGCAGCCTTTTCCCTGAAGAAAGAAAATTTCATTTTGCAAATGAATATCACTTCCGCATTTGTGAATTCAGGAGAGATGTCAGCGATAAAATTTCAAACCTTGGAGTTTTGCGTTTATATAAAAACAGGTTCTTGCAGGAAATTTATACCCAGCAAGATATGTGATTGAGGGGTACCCCCCCTCACCTGTCCAATCCCTCTATACACCCTAGAGTATTGTTACCTAACTCATCCCCCTAAATGTCTGAAAAGAATTCCTGAGATTCTGATTAAACAATGACCAACAAAACGGTAGGAGGAGGGTGTTCTCTGTCCCGTATCTTGCTTCATATGAGAAAATGTAGTTTCACGAATAATTAGCTCACACTGTACTTCATCTCCTTCATGTTTTCCCAGCGTACAATTCAACAACAAATCAACCAGGGCCTAGTTTGTCAGTTTTACTTTATTACATTACTTGATATTTGTGTCTTGAACTATACAGATAAAGCACTACCCAGTCTTATAAATTCAACATCAAACTCTGCCATTTCAAATGAAAAGATCCTCTCATTCTGTAGAAAACCTATTTTTTCCATTCCATCAATTGGACACGCTGTTTTGCCTCTTAAGAAGCAGGGCATGGTACAGGGGAACTCCTCCCCCCCCAAAAAAGGCACAACCCCAAATCATTTATTTTCTCGCAAGTAAATCTCAGAAATTGTTTTGGTATCAAATAGAAACTTAGGATGTCATCTTTTCAAAACTGAAGACTTCATTTAAACAATGATGCATTGAGGAGATGATCTTGATTACATGTAAGACAAGTGCTTATTTGCTCTGCCTAGTGGGATTTACCACAGCAATTAGGGGGTGTGTTTATGGGTTCTTTTGGAACCAGGTACTCATTTCATGTCAATATCAGCTACCTGAGTACCCTTAAAACATAAAGACCACTTAAAAATCGGCATTGTGCACAATCCCAGTGGACCATATGCCTGAACCGGGCTCTTTCTTCCAACATAGAAAGCAGCACATTGTTCTAAATGCTGGAGGGGAATCTCTGCCAAGCTCTGAAAAACTCTGAAACTGCACAATTAACAACTGTTGCCTTCTGAAATCACTTTCATCACGTTTAGAGCCAGAAAGACCTTTGAGAGAAGGATCCAAACATTTGTGTGATAATTTAGGACTTGATATATTGATATATTTCTGGCAATCGACATACCGCACAACTCCTTCTCTTGCTGCCGACAATAATATGGCGTGCGAGAGTTACATTTCATGACACATTTATTTCGCACAGAATTTCAATTTTCAGTACATTCATTTATAATGCTATTTGTAATTTTGTTCTGTCAAACAGGATTTACATAATCGAAAATATTTCCACAATGCATAATGTCCTAAGTTTGATTTGATACCAAAAACAGCAATTTCTGACAGTCATTTGGGGAGAAAATAAATGTCACATTTGGGTTGCATTTAATTTGGAGTTGCACCCTGTAAATGTATACAAGAGGTTTTGGTTAAATTTTTTTTGAATTGATAGTTTAAAAACTCAGATCGACAAATTTGTGATACAAAAGTGCTTTTAACGCCATTTACTGACTGCATACAGGAATTCATAATTTATGGTGTGTAATAATGATAACTACAAGATACTTTCTCCAATATTTCTCACAAAATTTAAGAAAAATCCTGCAATAAAATATGTAACTGCGTGGCCCAAATCCAAAATCAAAATCCAGTCCATCCTTTTTTGCTTTGAGTTACAAGAAGAAATATATTTCTTTTTGCAGTATTAACCAGACAGCATTTCATTTTGCCACCAAGTTCAATGACACTTATCCAGCGAAACATTACCTTGCTTCATTTCAATGACTTGCCCATTTGTATGAACGATGACACTCACAAGGGGAGCAATTACATCACCACTTGTACGGTTATGCCCTTCACTATTGGCTGGTCCATCCTCCCTTGAGGATGAAGTACTGGAATTGTCGGCAAGGAAACTGCATCGTTCTTCTCTTTCTTCATTCTCCTCATCAGGTTTACTGCTATGGTCCTGTGAAACCCGTCTCTGGGATGATGTGGCTTGTAACCCTGTAAGAATGATCAATACATTAATCTCAATCTGCCTTGAGCAGAGGCACCCCCTAATTTGTTGAAAAGAGCAGTGTTGCTAGGGAGTGTTCATTTTGTTGGTAGCAACCCAACCTTAACCACTTCCGGCTGGAGAGCCCGTTTTTGGGCACCGTGTGTTTATACGCAGAGCCGGGGTGCCCGGTTTCGAACAAAAGAGCTGGTCTGTGTAACAAAAGACTGTACTCGGAACAAAGGGCCTTCTGCTGGGAATTGCCATCATTTTTCGACTTCCATTTTTCGAAGGTAATCCGGCACTGTTTTGAAACAGTTTACCACTGTTTTGGGCATAGCACGCCTGCGCATTAGCACCGAGGACGAGAGTGCTCCAGAGCCCCAATGATGAGTGATACAGCACCGCTGCTCGCTAATCCAGCTACGTATGAAAAGACGCTTCTGGCATTCCCCGGAACAAAGGAAATTATGCAACACCTCACAATTCGGGGCTCTCCTTTACAGGGCGGCAGGCCTGGGCTGAATACTCGGTCGTCAATGAAGGTTGCCTTTCAGAATACTGACACTCGTTAATGTGGGTGTAAACGTCCAGTAAAGGAAAACATGATTTTTGAAGAATTTTGAAAATGGACAATCCTGAAAAGGTCCCGATTATGTGCACTGCATTTTGCAAACCACCCAGTAGCAAGTGGTTTACGCATGCATTTTACAGTATTTTGTAAAACAGCGAAGTGCAGTTCCCACCAAAGGAGCCTCCTTTGGTAGAGAAATTGGGCCCTCTCTTGGTTCAGCTCAGGGCTCATACCCTGGGCATACTTGGCAGGAACCAAGCCAATCTCCAAAATCCAGCAGTGTGGGGTATTAAACCCAATGGCACCATCTTTGTGCCCTAATCCTTACCTTCCTCAATCCTCCCAAATCCTCTGGATAGTTCCGGAAGATTTGGGAAGATGGGAGCTGAATGGCAAAACGGTGTGATTGATTGTGAAGGGTGCACTGCGTCTAGGTCTTGGGCGAGACCTTACTGCTCTTAGCCTTGGTCTAGGCATTCGTCGCAGCAGCAGCACACCGCAGCACACCGCAGCACACCGCATTGTGCACCTAGTGCAAAAGTAAAGAAAAACATAAGCTTCTGTGGACGGCTGCACCAAGGCGTTCATCCTGGTTCGGCTGATTTGCATATTTCTTAAACCGTGTGAGGTCGCTCTTTGCCTTGATTTCGAGCAGCAGGTGTGTGCTGGCGTACGCTGCCCTGAGACGAATTGACAAAGGCTATACTGCTCCGTGTCATGACAAATGTGGCAACCCCCCCCCAAAAAAAAAAGAGGAAAGAAAATTTAAATGAAGGTCTTGGCCCACCAAGTGCGAAACACATAATGATGGCACAATGGACAAAATCATCAAATGAAAAACACAAACATAGTTATTTATTAACATGAAACAAAAAAATAAATAAAATATAAAACAAAGTACAGATGACAAGGATATAAGTGCAGGTACATGTATACAAACAGCAATCCAACGAGTAACAACTTAAACAGAAGTAAACAAAATTACTTTCAAGTAACCATAAATAGCTTTATATTAAGCAAAAGTAACTTTCAAACAGCCATACAGCATGCAAGACTTTAACTTAAAACAACCATGCAGCATGCAAAGCTTTGAAAAAAAGGAACAAAAGCAACTAAGTGCAGATTAAATATGGTAAACAGAAATTTTAGAAAGGAAACATGTACATGCATGTGCTCAGCTTCAGTGATTTCATTCAGATACGTACCTTGAATTTCAGCATGAATATGCACTTGCCTGGAGAACATGCATACTGTTTAAGTAATAAAATTTAAACATGCCATAACAGAATTCTGTAAACCACCCGAGACAAATAATGCTCAGTGAGAAATTCGGAAAATAGTTTGACCACAATTTATAACGTGAGCTTTTAATCCATGCTTCGTTCAGGCCTAATATGATTCAATGCCTTTTAAACCTACCATGCCCATCGTTACATTAAGCCATGACTCATACATTTCCTGATTTCATGCGGTTGATGTTCAGTGCTCAGTCTTTATATTTCCGTGCCATATGGTGATGAATCTTCTGTCATCTGCACCAACCTTGCTTGGTACTTCTGCCAGGAAAAGTCCTTTGTACTGGACTAATGGAGACTGCGCTTGAAATAACAAAGCCGCCGAGGACTTCATGTAAATGTAGTCACTGACACTGTAGAAAGGGTAGCATCTACCACAGTTGTCTGGAACGTCCAATGACTGTCGTCAATCACCCCTCACAGAAGCACCTTTAGTGCACAACTGGGTATGGTCAAATCCTACTCCAAAAGAATTAAAATAATTTGTAGCAAGATCAAAATTAAAACACAAATAAAAATTTTCACAAGTTTGCTTGAATCTAGAAAGTCATCTTACATAACTGTGAGTAGTAAAGTCAGGTTTAAATAATACAATAAGGCAAATAAACGACAGTTTTTCGTAATGAAGTTAACAGGTTGCACAAAGTTTCAAATTAAATGTAATTGAGGGGAACTTACCGTCAGCAAAACAGGCTCTGGTTTTTCACACAAAAAGGGCTGACAACACAACAAAGGTGGTGTTGTGATACAAAACCATCCACCCAGCACCAATGTTACTGTGACAAAGTGGACATGTTGTCCTATTTAAAATGCGCGCTTTTCCTCTCCAGCTCATACACAAAATACAACCGACCAAAATCACTCATGCAAAACAAGCGTATTACAAAGATACATATGATGCTAACAATTACCTTAAGTGTGCTTCTATATGCTTCCCACAGCCAGATTTGCAACAATCGTGAACGGCGCTCTAAGAACGTTAACTTGGATTCTAAATTGTTTTGTTGAATGGGTTGTAATCTCAGATTTGCAACAGGGCCCTTGTTCACAGTGACCAAAAACAAAATGAAAAACTGAGAATCAAGAATGGCCTTCTCTGCCCAAAGTGAGGCAATGCTATCAAAAACGACTATAATGAGAAGTGTGTAATATACAGATAGCTACATACCATAACGACTGAATAACTCGTCCCTAAGGTCAGTGCGTCCGACTTGTTCATTGGCTAGAGCTTGACCGAGCTGCCTGACTTTGGACAGACCGTCCCCTTCTGCTCGCTTACGCCAGTTGAGCAGCATCTCGTAATTCTGTCGACGGGTGTCACCTTGATACTCTGTCTCAACACATTTCAGCTGGGCATCGTTGAATCCCAGCTGAGTGCTCAAGGCAACTTTCTCTTTTGGCGTAATTTGTTTAGCAAGCCAGGAGAGGTAAGAGTCGGCCAAAATGTCTGCAGAGAAGTCGTAGGAAGAGTTACATAGCTACATGTAGACACACATTGATAATTGCCAGAGATCAATTACAGCACCAGCAGAGATCGAAATTAGATGAGACAGTGGGCCGTTTAGATTTTCAGCTTGCAAATACTTCAGGCTATTGCTCACACATAAGCCACTCCTTTGCCCTTTAACTGAACACAAACCTATGAACTCTGAAATACACCAAGCGCGACATTTGCAAAGCGGCCATCTCAACTGCCCAAGGGAAAATGCACAAAATCACCACTGTAAACAGGTTCTACAGAGCAAAGATAGCGAATAACTATCATCAGTATAAAACGTTATTGTTTATACATCAAAGGAGTGCACAGTGCTCAAGGCAAAGCTAAAGGTTGCTATGGACATACACCAAGGGGATTACAGACTGTAGTAATTTTAATTCTAAAACAACTCTGTAGGCTGATTGGCCATTCAAATAAAGTACAAGACCCTTCAACCTCACTTCCTTTGAAGTGTTCAGGGTCTTTGTCTCACAAGGACCATTTTACAGTTGCTGACAGATGTTCTGTCCAACAAGGCGGAAATTTTGAATATACAGAATTTGGATCTGCAAATTGAATCCTGCCATAAACCATGCAAACGCATGGCCGAGAGGAAAGATTCAGTCCAACATCCCCAACCACCGTTTATTAAATAAACGTATAATTTTGTTACAAAATTTAACGGCACTACCATTTGAAGCTGCATCTGGGCTCCCACAATTTACTGGGCCACTGGTTGGAGGACTGTTGACACTGGCCGGGGGAGGGTGTACCATCACTGTTGCACGGCTAGCCTCAGCACTGTGGGCCTGTCCATCGCCCCTTGAAGATGATGAGGGAGGGGGATCTTCAGCAAGAAGATGACGTGCTTCTTCTTCTTGATTTCCATCAGCATCATCTCTGTTGTCAGCAGATGCCCCTCTTGCATTCCGATGAATCTGTGGTTCTGTGGGAAAGAAATCACATCATCAGTACATTAAGCCACCATCAACGTGATTATGTAAAATTCAGAAGGGATGGATGTTGCTTTCTGTAACTCCAATATGGCATAAAGAATAAAATCAGAAAAATAACTCAACAAGTATCTGTATGTTTCAGGTGTTATTTCCCATCTGGAAACCTGTTATTTGGACAACTGGACGACTCTCATATAGTCGTGTGCCCGGAAAAAAGTTGTAAGAGCTTACAACCTGAGGACGTATATGTGAAACTGTTTTATTTTAATGAAATATAAAGATTTCTTTGTAAATAGTTCCAAAACAATTTCCCAAGTCATTTGATAAGTTGTTCAAAGATTGCTTTTTGCACAGCCTGTGTTAATTTTGTAGTAAATTTTAACCGTTTTTACTTAATAAAGACAGTGTGTTTCTTACACCCTTTTACATGGAACTGTTTTTCTACAGCGGTTATGCTTCCAGGCATAAGGGCATAAGTGCACTTACGACCTTTCACCGGGCACACCATGACATGTACAGTTATAATTGGCCATGACATTCACCAAACTTGACATTATCTTTGGTATTACCTCGTTTGTCACTACAGCTGTGAGTGCTTGATAAGTTTCAGCGGCAATTACACATGGATAGGTCACTGCAACAGACGAGCTGATTGAAAAATTAACCCTAAAGGAGCCGTGAGGGGGCACAACATTTCTTTTTAAAGGCACCAAGCCCTTAACTTTCCCCAAACTTTCTAAATAGAAATAAGAAGAATTAAGATGAATTTCATATGCAAGAAGTTGACAAATGATCAACAACAAACCCTGGGGCTGTTCTTGTTGCTGGTCACAGTCCCGTTTCCATTCCACTGATTTCCTCCCAAGGTGGCATTTGACTGCTATGACAACCAGAATTACAATGAGGACAAGAACTAAGCCAGCTAAGCCCCCGATGGCCGCCTTGTAACCGATATCATCATCATCCATTGGCTGTGGAGCAGGCAACGAAGAATTTCCTGTGAAAAGTTTTGACAAAATACATCAAGCTTTATTCGATCAGAATTAAGGATATACTGAAATCCCTCTCCCTTCCTGGCATTAGCATTTTTGCTAATGCATGGATATTTCTTTCGAAGGGTCCCAAGTGGTCCACGTAGGCCTAAATTTGACAACTGTTTTCCTGCCCTGTAGTGAGCTTGATTGCGTTCATTGAGATACAAAGTTTGGTCAGGACATCATCAATACTATCCCAGCAACATTTGGCACATATGTTACATGAAACGACGGGCAACTGTAAATAAAGTTCTAAAACTGACATCATTCCTAGTCAACTGCTTTTCTTCTAAAGTTTGCAAAGTATGAAATTGTATTAAAATGTTAGGCATGGAAGTGATCTACCGGTGCAAGGTTTCTTGTTCATTTCACATGACAGAATTTACATTGTGGTTTCTCATGTTACTATTAACTAGGATATGAATAGTAACAGTATGACACTTGATACTGATTGTGGTTCAACAGAAAAGTGTTTGTACAGAACTTGCTGTAACACATCGATTGAGAGCCACATAACCAAGAAAATTTAAAATCCAGGTACTTTCTTCTCAGAAAAAAGATGGTCAATGACCATATGCTTTTCATCTTTATTTTAAAAAGTACAAAACAAAAAATGTAACATACAGGTTTCTTCTAGAAACAGTTTACAAAACAACTCCTTCAAAGAGCACTGTTTCCCATTGGACCCCTTCCAACAAAGGGACCCATGCTAACCTGTCGCTATTTGATATTTACTTTTATGCCTTGTTCGTAAATCAATCTAAAATTATCTCTTGAAATGAGCTGGGAAGAATGGTTCTTAATACCTACCCATGGGGTGGGACATATTCATTTCGTTGGATGCATCTGCAGTTGATGTTGAAATGTTATCAGATATTTCTGGCTGAGCACTCAGGGACTGAGTGCCTGTGAATGCTAGTTCAAATATAAAAAGTTGATCAGAACGTAAATGTCAAACAAGAGACGAAATCAATGAAGAACGTAATGTTCTACATTTTTCATACGTGCATGTCTGCACAGCCTCCAACATCTTGGACAAGGAACGTGAAGGCAGTGTGACCTATTAACCTGGAATATGGACAGGTGGGGGACATGGTTCTGGGTATCAGATGTATTATGAGCCAAAATTGGACCAAAAAGGCAACCACTGAAATTGAACAGAATGATGAAAATACTGTAGCAACACTACAAAAAATGAAACCACATTCCTAGATAGAATCATCGTCAGACTGGAATCGCATTGTACAGGCACAGATCCAGGAGGGGGGGGATTGGGGTCCCCCCCTGGCTCTGACACTGGAACACCCTGACATCTGGAAGAGTTATCATTTGTCTATCAGTAACAATGTAACGCATAACATGTGCCCACCTATCTGCAGAAATCTGACATTCAAAATATATGAGGGACCAGGACACACCCCCCCTCCGGAAAATTCCTGGATGTGCCCCTTGTGCTTCCCAAGCAAGGACAAGTAGGGACGACTATTAAGGCATTGCACCGTTCATGCCATTTGTGTTTTTTACTTTGTGCATGAATTATGGCCAAGCTTGCTCCACATCTTGGTGTGACTATTTTCAGAGGCAGGGGTTGCCATCTTGTTTTCATTACGCGACGGTCTTTACTGAGTGACTTGTAGCTCAAACTATAAGGCCGCCCAATAGGCATTGTGCTGTATAGCTGCGACAGATTGCAAGATCTTAGAAATGCCCCCCACATCCAAAAATAGCCAAACCAAGATGCGCAGCAAGCTTGGTCATTGGCCGGCCCAATGCATGCACAATGCGATAACCACAAACAGCATGAACGGTGCAATTGTGGTTGGGTGGAAACAAGAGACTGGTAATTGAAAATCTCAGATGTTTCATGCTCTGAAACCCTTGGTTACACCCTTTTCAAGAGCTGCAGGGACCTCAAGCTTGCTCTCATGGAAAAATTTGATTGAAAAGGAGGACAAGCTACCGGATCATTTACCTCAAAATTTTTCCGATTCAAAAACCCATAGCGTTAAGACTCCATGTAAACTACAGTGGCCTAAGGTCACATGGTGAAGTGACTTTGAGTTCTTGAAGTAGTTTGTCTGCATCCCATCATCCAAACTTGACACACAGTAATGATGGAAAATACATGTATGTAGGCACAAATCCGAAAGCATGATACATATTTGCATGCCAACAAGACGACATTTCAGAAGGATGGAACGTTCCTCAGATCATTTCAACAAAATCTATAAAATTCAATGCAATCCTGTACAGGGGATGAATTGAAAGTGAGCCAGAAAATGTAATAAAACTATGGTATCTAAATACGTGTTCTGCACGAACCACGTCTGGATTCGCAGTTGATTAACATTCTGAAATGTTTTGCATAATGAATGCAATACGCTCACCCTAGGAACAGTACATGCAACACATGAGCATGATAATGGACCCTGGAACACTGGTACTGGCATGACTGGTGCATTTGTGTCTATACTATAGCATTGTCTTTTGCCATATCCTTGATTCCTTGATCCTGATCAGTCAATTTATGTGAATTGACTAATCAATCATGAATTGACTCACCCGTTATTGGAATGCAATCTCTATCCCTCAAAATGTTAGGTAGAAGGGCTGGGTTTTCCTGAAATGAGGTTAAAAACAATTGTACAAATTGAGGATTTTATTAGTATTTATCCAAATACACAAATGTACGTGTATCTCATACATGCACGTGTAAGTTACTGGAGTAGCCTAAGTCTTCTGCTCTATTTCATTCTCTTAAAATATAGATATCACTATTGTACATGTATAGGGGATATGTTAAAAATAAAATGAAAAAAAAAAATGGTGAAAAAAGCTCTGGTGATTGGTTTCCCTACACCCCCTACGCATTTTAGCCTGAAATTATTGCAGCGCTGGTGGGGGCGCCAGCTCGGACCCGCATGGAACTAGCTGGCTGCCCATGCTGGTATGTGAACGGCCTGCGGCTTTCCCACCTCGTGCCTGCACAGTCCCCGTCTAGACACATCTGGTAACGAGCTGTGTGTGTCAGACAGCCCTTTGGCTTTCGTGAAAATAAACAGAGCAGTTCTGCCCGGAACGGAGATTTGAGCCTGACCGAGTAGTTCTTGTCAGCATCAGAGCCCATAGACAGGACACGCTACATTATCCTGAATCCTCAAGATATGGTGGCCCTGAAGGGACATCAATATTCCTGTTGTGAATATTTTTGCGATGTTGTGAATTCATTCACCACTAGTTATGATTGTTTTTGCGATGTCTTGGATTCATCCATGACTAGTCATAAATATCTTTGTGAATATTTTTGCTGTCACGCCACAAATTTATTTAGGACTTGTTGTGAATGTCTTTACAACATCGTAAAGATTGTCATGATCAATTGCGAATTACGTGTAATTCAAGACCAGTTGTAAATTTAATTTAATTTTTTCAGCAGCTTAGAGGGTATTCTCCAAACAAGCAATATACCATAATGGAGGTCATTATTGCAAAAATGACGGAAATTGGGCTTTACAGAAAGCATGCTCTGTCACTCACGCTGTTAGTGGTCATAACGCAGTCGGGGTCTGTGTCAAACAATTCACACAAGAGAGGATGAGATCCAGACTACTGTTATGCAACGTAAATATTGCTATCTTGCAGACTACAATGCAGAACCCTTCAAGTTGCTGGGAAAATATTCAAGACAAAACATACAAACAATTACGTCAAGGAGAATGGACGAGGAACTGTAGATTTGTGCCAAGAATGAGCGAGGTGAAGCTGATCCCATTCTTGCAAGATTCTACAGTTCCGAGTCTATTCTCTGACTTAAACTATTTCCCATTGTTGCATAAGTAGATTTAGTGCTTTCAATGAGTGTAGATTCGTAAGGTACTCGTGCATGAATAGCCAAGACACCAGCCGAGAGCATCAGTTGCTGGGTTTACGTTGGACGATCCATGTTTCGATCCGTGGAAGTACATGTATACTTGGCAAGTCATGTCTGACAGCGACAGTTCGGGATTTTGCTCGACTCAAAGCACCTTCAAATCTTACAGCTCGTCGAGTGAAACAGACACTACTTCGCAAGCTGCAAAATTCCTTCAAGAACTTGGAGACAATATAGCTGAATATGACAGTACTGTGTCACATTGCTAAAACGAAAAGTTACAGTTGTCTGACATATCTGACGATGACATACATGTATACAACGTGAGATCCTGGATGATACAAGTGATGTACAAGTATTTACTCCGTCTAAAACTGTACAGAACAAATATGTCCAAGGCAAAAGCAGATTCAAACACCCAGTCACTGATGAAGAGGTTGCAGAAAAAACACGAAAAAGGTGTGCAAACTGTATTTTTTTTTAACTTAATGATGTCATAAATAAACTTAACAGTTGAGCTTCTAGAGCGCAAAACAAACTCAAAACTGCATGTTTCCATCAAATCAATTTTTAATCAAAAGTCACTGTGCATCTTTTTCCCCAGGTACTCAAAAGCAACAGAAAAGAAATGTGAATGGGCTGTTTGCACCTTCAACGAATGGAAAAGTAATCAGAACGAGTACGTCATTGAAATCCTTCGCTGAACCGGAGTGCTATAAAACGAGAACTACTTGAGATGACAACTGACGAGCTTACTTACACAGTCACCCGTTTCATTTCGGAAGTTTGAAAAATTAATGGAGACGAATACCCGAGTGAGACATTATACAAGTTGGTGTTAAGTATTCAACTGTATTTGGCTATGCACAGGCGTGAGTATCAGTTTCTCCAAGATGAAGAATTTACCTTCTTATTGAAAAAACCCTTGACACTCGAATGAAAGAGCTGTCAGCCCCTGGTGTCTGAGTCAAGAGAAAACAAGTCGAAATTATCAGTGTGGACAACGAGCAACTGTTATGGGATAAGAACATCCTGACGATGGATTCCCCTCAGAAGTTGGTTGACACAGAGCTGTATCTCTTTGGCATCCATTTTGCACTACGTGCGGTGAGGAGCACAGACACTTGCGTTTCAGGAATTCACAAGTTTCTCTTCACACGAACAGAGAAGGAAAACGTTTCCTGCGATACACAGAGGACGTGTCGAAAGCCTGCCAAGGGGGGATAAAGCACCGGAAAATAACACCCCAAACTGTAGATGCCTATGAGACCCTATCAAATCCCAGGAGATGCATTGTACGATTTTATGAAGAGTACATACGCCATCGACCTACATCGCCAAAGTGTCCCCCAGCATTCTACCTTCGCCCCCTTGCCAAACCAAATGGTGAAGTTTGGTATAGCTGCCAACCACAAGGTATTCATCAACTAACAAACACCGTAAAACACTTGTGCGATCAAGCTGGATTAAAGGGGTTCTACTCTAATCACTCCTTAAGAGCAACTGCTGCTTCAAGATTGTACCAGCCACAGTTTGATGAACAGCTCATTTGCGAGATCCCCGCTCATTGTTCATCAGCTGTGCAATCATACAAGAGAACAACAGATGCACAACGGGAAGCCATAAGTAAAGCTCTAAAACCAGCAGAGAGTAATTCTGCCTCAGATTCCAGCAATATCTCGGCTGACCACGCTAACAGTACCTCTGGGCAACTTGTGTCTTCATCAAAGGATGGGAATACAATTAATATCACTGTTAGTGTCAACATGAAAAAGTAGAAGAAAATCGGTTTTGTGTTTAATTTGACAAAAGAAGAGTACACTCTTGTATTTCAGCCCAAATCTAAATCGCCAAAAAGGCAGCTGCATGGAAGGTTCAAATTTCATACATGAACAATATTTTTTTGTTTTAAGTTTGTTAAATTCTTACTAGAAATGAAGAAAAGGGGTCTAAATACTAAAATCCAACATTCTTCATGAAAATCTTTGTTGATCATCCTTTATATGGTAAATTTGGACATGAAATTGAATTTCATGGGTCCATAAAATTGGTGGTCATTATTCCGAGGAGGATGGCCATATCTGATGTATAATTCAGTCCAAGGTAACAAAATGCAGGTCAGTGAGCAAAATGGCAAACATGCAATAGACCTTGTGTATTAAACGTCATGTGAGGCGGTATTTCCTTCTTCCTCTGGGACCTGTTTCAGTAACCCATCGTGCGTCACTGTAAATAAATTGAAATAACAATTGATAAGGTCTGTAAGGCCAGAGTGTGGGCGTTCTCGGTAACTCTAAAATGTGTTAACTGTGGCTATTACGAGGCCTACTAAAATCAGTCTCATGGCAGTAAAGTTTCTATGTTACTCTTACCCAACCCTCCAGTTGCACTTTGCATGATTGAAACGAGGAGAGGAGTGGACGTGAGCTCTAGCCCCCTCATTGATATGAATCTACTGTAATTGTAGAATAGCGAGACATTAACTGTAAATTCGTAATGAATCTACGGTTATTGTCTAACGAATCTACGGTTATTGTTTTGTGGCAATAACTGTAGATTGGTAACTTACAAATCTACAGTTTGCTGTAGATTCATAAAAATAATCTACACTTTGAAGAAAGTAATGATGTCACAGAAATATTTAATCCAGAAAATTTGACTAGTCATGAATCTACGCTTAATGTCTAGTTTGTCAATGATAATGAATAATTTTGTTTTGTGTTGTGTGTTGTGATTTGTACCTTTTAACATGTTTTAATCTACAATTTAAAGGTGGACTCAATGTATTCTAAGTACTCTTTAACTAAAATACCTATTGTAAATCTAAATGTTTTCAGCCTGTGGGCTGCTTTTAATTCAAATAAATAAACCATAATAATATAAGTTCATGACGTTGCAAAACTATTCAGGATTACTTGTGAATAAATTCGCAAAAAGCAGGGCCACCATATCAAGAAGTTTTCATAATCCAGGAATCTAGCAACAAATTAAAATGTGTTCAACAAATTTCAAGATGCATCACGCTTCCTAAAAGATTAACAGCTAAATGAATGGATTTGTGCTTTTGTTACTATTTACAGATTTTCACCCTACAAGAACCATTGTCAAGTTGGCAGACACTCTTTGGAAAAAGGAGTTTTTCTGTTGTATTTTGTAAGAAGCACTGTTTGTCCATGCATTCCTTACCTTGTACATGAGAGTTAAGTGGCCTCAGCCCCGATACAATGTTTCTCAGAAGCAGAATGACATGTAGTGGACTACTTACCATCATTCCGGGCCCACATTCTGTCCACTTCAAACACTCGTCACAGTGATTCCTAAAATCCAAATATGTTCCCTCTGGACATGAGACACACCTTAAAAATGAAAAGACAGCACTCGTAGCTTACTCAGCAAAGAAGAAGACGACATCACATGTACCAAAGTGTAGTTTTGGGTGCAAAGATTATACACAATCATCCTAGAAAATGACTGACAGCTACAAAGTCTTAGGTAACCGAATATTAGCGTTCAAGGGAACTGTACCATGCCCAACCACGCAGCCACAAGGAGAAGGAATTTCCAACATGCCCAACTGAGCAGAGGAAACACAAAGACAAAGGTGTAATGGAACACGCGATCATGCCGGAGAACAGCAGGAATAACTTAATACAAAATTAGCACCTCAGTTACAATGCCATATGCATAGCTGAGCTAAATAAGAGACCCTGGGAATGCAAGGCAACGAGAGCAACTAAAACGTTGGGGCACTAGGATTGTGGGTGCGCAACAATATGTTCAAACATCCACATGCACAATGCTGCCTTCAGTAGTCTCATGACCCAGAATGAATTTCACTTCTAAAGTAAATACTCACAATTGATTCTTATCCACAGTCCCAGCTGAACAGTTGGCCTCAGGGATTTTAAGGTGCCTGCCTAGAACACAGGGTTCTTCCATTTGCCTTGAGCATTCATACCAAAAATTGGTATCTATGCTGTTTACTTCGCACTGTAGAAATTATAAGATGAGGCAACAGTAACAATTAACACAGACCCTTAACAGCACTTCTCAAAGAAGTCCCAAATTGCCTTTAATACTAACAGTCCTCAATCCTTCACATTTTGGGGGACTGAGGACTGTTAGGGTTAATAGAGTTCACCAAATAATAGAACACTATTTCTTAAATATAATTGGTCAAAGCTATGGACAGCAGTTTTGAAACAAGAAAGTCTTTAAAATAGACTTAACCCTAACCTTCCTCAATCCTTCACCTGTTGGAGGACTGAGGAGTGTTAGGGTTAAGGACTCACAGGAGGCTTTCAGTCAGGTAGGCCTGAATCACATCAAATAATGATACATTGATACATGCACCAACCAAACTTTACATTTATGCAAAGTATGTTATTTATTTTAGTATAGGACCTATGTTTATGCATACACTGTAGGTCCTATACTGAAGATGTGCACTCCAATACTGAAGTCATGGTGACATCACCATTGGTCACATGACAATCTGGAATTTTTGCCACACAATATATCTTCAGAATTTTCTTTTTAAGCTGTCTTCTAAATAAAACAGTATTTTCAAGTTTCTTTTTGCAAAGCACTTTCAAATCAAAGTACACATCCATCTATAGAAAACATGGTAGAGTTTCTGAGCAGTATTTCCATAAGTCATCAAAGGTCACCAAAAAACTGTATTTAGCAGTGGCTTCAAAAATGTGACACAATCAAGCAAACTGAATTGTCAGGAATTTTCATTTTGAGATTTGTGTACATCTCAGAATAGGCCTAATGGGATTGTCCAATACCACTTCTTTCCATATTTCCACTTCCACAACTTTTCAAACCAAAGGTTATTTCAACACTGGGTTTCCATAGTGATGCAGTCGAATGCACAGTGGGTACATTGAGAAGGATTGACTTTTAATTGGTTTGGTTGCATCACAAATGCATGTACGTGTAAGGCATGAAAGCGTTAGCAAAAATTTTACATTTGCCAGCTAGAACCCTGTATGTACATGTTGTCCTATGAGGAAAATTGTACAGAAAAAAAAGGTGAATCTAGGGAAGCACTACATGTACGTAAGTCATCCCCCCCTCCCCCGCCGGACAAATATTGAGTTGATTTAATCTTCATTCATTTCACCTCATTTGCCATGAAATTAGTTCCCAGACAAGGCATACTCTAGCTCCAACCAAGGAGGAATAAAAAATAACAGAGAATGGCTCCATTGCCAAACACAGAAACATCTATAACATGGCTAAGATGATCCCCAAGCAGAGTTCATCGGACAGCCCTGTGGTGGTTGAGTGATTTGAAAACTGACTTCTGTAGGAAGCTTAAGATGACAGGTGAGAGCAAAAAGGTTCACCTCTCTAGGCTACAGGAGCTAATAAGGAGCTAAGAGCTAATAAGGCCACTGACCTCAGGGGATAGCGCCTCAAGACCAACGATTGGATGCCACCAAACGGTATCTCTGAGGTCCAATGGCACTCCTTTGGAGACTCAAAATCTTTTTTACAGTAGGCTTCTGTGTTATGACACTTTAGAACAGGCTGTTTGGTGTAGACTTATGTGGATTCAGTCTACACCGGGGATGCTACATAAACATGTTTTACTGCACATCTTCAAAAAAAAAAGTTTCTAAAGGAGCTGCATTCATGCACAGCAATACGGCCATCTGCTTCATGTATCCACTATGTACCCATATAGAGAAATTGTGGCAAGGCACACCTAGGAAAGGACTGGTGTCCAAATTACCGTACATCTCTTACCGCCAATTTTGCCACTGGTACACTAACGACCCCAGTTTGCATCCATGTAGGCATGATAGCCATCACCTTCAGCACCATGCATATACTGGCCACAGTCTTCATCACTCCACTAATAAGTCTCTGTTAAACCTGCAAAAAAGATGACTCTTCAGTCAAGAATATTGACGCCGGATGACACCTAAACATCCACAATTTTCCACATTCGTTCCATGGAGGAGGCGTACATTTGTTTAGGAATTGTTTTTTCATTTCCGCGTATTAACGCGTCATGCTTAGCTGGGTTAAAATATGGAAGACGATCCTTCATGGTTTTACAGTCACTTCGCCCGTCTGTCACTTCGCCCATTTCACCCGCACCAGGGCACACACAATATTTCACATGGTGACTGTGGGTGAAGTGACTGCTTGCGAAGTGGTTAAGGGGCGAAGTGACCAACACCATGGACGCTGCAACTAAGTGGACCCACCCCCAACCAGCAATAAAATGGAAATTTATGCCTTTCTTGAGTAATGAGAATTGAATTGGGGAGTCCATACCATACACAAAAGAGATAAGCTAGGAATTAAGGGCCTCTTTTGTAAGGGTAAGCTAATTTGCTACAGAGCAAAATCACACTAACAAAAGAGATAAGGTTACAACATCCCAACTAGCAACTCATTTGTATCAAAACATTTGGTAAAAAACACATATGGCTACAGGTGATGCCTGGGAACCAGACAGCAATAAACACAGTAATTCCATTGCTGTTTTATCAGTGACTTTGTATCACCTGCAAAAAGCCTTGTGTATGTCTGAATGCTATAAAAGCATTACAAAGCATAGCAGGATTGGACAAGCGAATCGAATGTGTACGCCTCGCATCAGGCAATGATTTCACACTTGATCCCAAGCATTCCATGTATTTCGGTTCGCTTTGTTTAATGTTTTTTAATGTCATGTTCTTGGGACCTACATCTTTAATGCTGTCTGGTTCCAAGACCGAATGGATCCCGACTGTGTTTATAACCTGTCAAACGATTGAGAATAAATCGCTGTAATGGCCGTGTTGAGACGACCAAACACAAACCAAATTTTCACGGATAAAAACAAACTGATAATTGCCCAGATTGATAGACCAATGACTGGATGAGGTGGGTGAGTTGTCTATGAAATATGGGCTCATAGAAGGCATTTTTGCGACGTCTCTGCTTTTTGCGTGGGCCGTCGTGGGGCCAATGATACAGAGGTAGTTAAGTAGACTAGCCCCAGTCTGGGGCTATCCAACATCCAGCCATGGCAGCCATTCACTGTGCCCTCTGCATGCATGAAAGACACCAACAGAGCCCTTCATGTGTACATGTTCAGGTCTTCTGAGGGAACTATTCGAAAACCCACATAGCGTTAGCAATAATAAAAAATGTTCTCCAAAACTGATGACAATAACAACATGTCTATACATCAAGCAATACAATAAACCACACCACCTGGAAAGATTCAGCCACAAAATCTCTTTGATGCACTTTACGGGAACCTAGCTGAAAGGAACTGCTGTTACATGTACTGACTGTCGATGATAGGAAGTAGTCCAATTCCAGAAAATCATTGCATTTTTATTGAAGATTTTATAGATAGATAAAGGGATCGTGCTCACCTCACCTGTTTGTCCAATAGTCAAGATCTAAAAATAACTTTTAAATGACGTCAGTATCGCTTTTAACGCTACAGCCTACAGGCCTGTTTTCTAAGTACCTGTGCAGTAGCCTGCTAACTCATGTGCAGTGGCGTCGCCAGATCTTGCTTCCCTAAACTGCTAAAAACCCAACGGACTTTATTTTTTTCCGTCACAAACCGGTGATTTCAGCGATTAAGCTATTATTTCCACATAAAAGGTACCACTGAAGGGTGCAAACTTGTCAAGAGGTGTTATGAATTGTGGCTGACCGCTTAAGCATTCGGGTATATCATGGAGGAATGTACATGCACAGTACGTAAACTCCTCAATCTTTCAGTAGTCTGGTTCCCCATCATGATTTCCAATTCCCATAGCTATTGTCAATGTCTACATTCTTTCAACCAGACTCAAAGTATGGGGAATTCCCATCCGAATTATTGCGCAATCTCAAGAACGAAGCATGCTGGGGCCGTTTTCCAATACTTGTAGTCAATTCGTTCCGTCGGAGGCTTCATTCTAAAATCAATCCCCAATTGTGGGCCTGAAGCGTTCAAATTACATTGAATTACTGCAATTTTTGGCTCTATTACATCTTATTTGATGTTTTGTGGCACAATTAGACTAATTACAGCGCTTACGGGTTCAAAGTCAGCTAAAAAAAGTTGAAGCCTGAAATGGAGCCGAATTGAGTATTGGAAAACGGCCTAGCTGTCACGGTAAATACGTTACGCCCCAACTACAGCATAAGTCCCAACTATAGTTCGGACAGCCCCAACTGTAGTGCCGCAGTTGGGCTGGCACAACTATTATTGACCAATGTCTGTGGGAAATCTCGACCTTATACAATGTGGCACTTCATCTGTTCATCAAGCCCTATGACGGATCACATGACATTTGGGCACATCATGCACACAGGACCTCTCTGCTGTAGTTGTGCCAGCCCACTCTTGTTGGGACGGGCCCAACTATAGTTCGGACTTATGCTATAGGGGTGCACTGAACTAATTCAAGCTCCATTGAAAATAGTGTAAAATTAACCAAGTTTGGAGCCCCATGGCGGGCAACTGAAGTCCCTGAGGCCTCTCAAACAAAAAACAATGTGTTGTTTGGTCCTTCAGATTTCATTTGTTTTTCAATTTTTAGTAGGTTAACAAATGAATTTTTTAATTATCCGTCAAAAACAAACTCACCCCCAAAAAGTTGAAGTTCCCAAGTCTTCTCAGCAGCCATTTTCAAATGACATCCCTCACCTTCCTGGGGCTTTCCTGACTAATTTTAAATTACATTTTTGTCTGCTTTCCCCCGGATGGGTGCCCCTGAATCTACAGAGATGATCCTGGGCCATACTGACGCAATCCCACCATTCCTTGCCCCAAACAGACCCCTCTTTTCGAAAGAATCTGTAGGGGTACTTTTCGGCCTGATGGAGAATTTTCCTTGAATTGGGACACTGCACCCAGAGTTGGGGCATTAGAAATACAGTCGAGCACTGCACAAGATTGCGACAACATGGAAATTTTGGGGGTCTCAGTCCTTTGTTCTGATTCCTAATAATACAAGTTTCCTGTTATGACAAGGTAGTCTGCCAAGTCCAAAGGACCTCTTATTAACGAGGTTCGACTGTCAATCACTATATTGTTGTATGCGTGTAATACTCCGGATAGAGGGGTCTGGAGTCGGGGAACTGCCTTGGAAATGGGTTGACACACTGACAAACCATGGACGCACTCAGGTTTGGGCTCGGGATACGACTGACCATAAAATACACTGAGTGAAATAATCTGGAAAAAACCTACGGCTCTGCTAATATTGCAAGAACTAGAAAATATAAAAAACCCTGCACGTGTCTGGTAAGATTTGTGTTACATCTGTGATAATGATTAGCTTTAGAACAAGCTTTCAGAAAATAGGAGCACATGAGTGGTATTTAGCAGTAAGATGGAATGACTTTATCACCATTGCACCTTTGTAAGGGCGTCATTTTAAAATTCCGTGGTTCTTGTTTCCGAGGACCCTACTTTGGCCCCCAACCTTGAAAAAAAGCCCTTTTCACCAGATTCATCTCAAAGGCCTTGCTTATGAACAAAATAGTAGGTTGTGATGACCTGTATGAAAAACTGCACTGAAAATATGTGTATCTTGTATACATGTGATATGATTTTGCCCAGACATCAATGCAGCGAGTCGAAATCCACGGTACGGCACCACAGCCCCCGAGTGGCAACACACCCAATGTACTACATCTACAGAGTGCAATAAGAAATACCGAAACTTACATGCACCGTGTACGTACGCACTGCCTACATGAACACCGTACGCTGTCTTGACACTAACTCCGATGAGATATTGTGTTGTTTACCAATAAAAATATTTCTCTGTACTTTGCTAAAAATAAAGACACTCATGGTCCATGATATAAAAACAAGGCACAAGCACACATGATGCACTTTGCCTGGTTTATTCAATCATTTCTATGGAAGCAACATGGATTGGTTATAGGAAGAACTTCTTCGACTAACCGACCCTCCCTCAATTGAAAAAAGATATGAGAACCATGGAAAATAAAAAGGTGCTCTGACAGTACAAAGGCCCTGTTCACAAGCAAACACCTTGCCACCTGCCTGAGAAAACATGCATTATATCCTGCATGTCAGACACAAAATTGCACATACTTTGCTGTACTGGCATAAACAATACATGTATTTGCCTGCTATACTGCATAACATGTGGGACAGGTTAATTCATTTCTCAGTATTTTGGCTTTCAAATTTTGGTGAATTATGACAAATTCTATCAGTAGGGAAACTTTTAAAATGCTCACTAATAAATTCAAGATCAATGAATAGATGTCGTTTAAAATCATGCTTTCACTTTCTGAACAGTTGGTGCTTAATGTCACGG
>NW_019091521.1:43689-77938 GCF_001949145.1 Acanthaster planci
CCGTGACATTAATAACAAGAACCAAATGCAAGATGAAATGCGCCATGTTAGGGATTTCCAGACATGTAACATCTTGATTTTGAAGGCTGTATCGGAAACAGCTCTCAGAAGTGCTGCCTTGCCTATTCCACATTTAATTGTCACTCAATGTGGGCAGGCAGCACTGCGTTCAATAATTGGCAAAATTCCAGCCTGTTGTAAAAAAAAAATGGGGGGGGGGCAAATACAACATGATGTTAGGGAGAAAAAAAATCAAAAGCCAAAATCTGTCAGGGGTGGCAAGTTAAACCCCCATACACCATTAGCTTTAATAGAGAGGTCAACACTGACCCTTATATACGGTCGACTCATTATAAACAATACTGTTATAACAAAATACTGTTATAAAGAACAGATTTCAGGAATCCCAATTTCTTGAATTGTTATGTGTTTCTCTGTGTTTACGCTCTTTTATAACAAAGTCCTGGTTATTACAAAGTAATATGTCTGGTCCCTGCAACTTTGTTATGAGTCGACTGTACATGTAATTCATCTTGCATGGCAAATTTGTAAACAGGGCAACAGACTTAAGCAACTTCTAGTACATGGTACACACGACTGGTGCTAATTAACAAGACAGTTTAGTGCAAGGGTCCTGGGTCTGTGTTTTTAACAGCTAATCTTATTCTAAAAATATCATGATTTTCTAGTGGATTGAAAGACAACAAAACAATGCCCTCAGCAGAAATGTTTGACCCTCAATTAAACCAAACCAACTGCACTTTTTGTTTTACTGCACCACCTATTGAAATTGTTACTGTTTTCTTAAGAAGCCGGTGTATAATTCACTACCATTTTAATTCACTACTGGAGATCTGACAAGTTCATCATATTTTGTGGTGTTGTACTTTCCAATGATGTATTGACAAAAGTTTTTCAAAGCCGATGGGAAGCTTTTCGCAATAAGCAAATTGCTGTTGTGGTCGAGTCCAAAGTCCTTTCACAGGACCAATTAAAGGTAACAGGGTGAACAGTGACAAAGGAATGCTTTTTGCTGTAGCCAATTTGAATAGCCTGTGACTTGGCATTAGAGAGGATGACCTGTGATGGACTTGCAGGAAGTCATGAGGGACTCAAAACAGTAATGCAGCTCCCTTAAAGCAACGAGTCATTATCCACTAATAAAGACCTACAACTAGATTGCAATTTGCACAGTTAAAACAGTACAATACAAACAATATTCCAGAAACAAAATTACACTTATGCATAATTGATACAAAAGATAATAATGACACAGTTTCAATTTGAGTGCTACTTTAATTCACACAAACTCCAGATCTGGGCCCAATTTCACGGCACTCCTTACTATTAATCAGGTTTTTGCTATTTCACAGCAAAATTTTCATGGTTGCAGCTTAGCACATACTTTCCAAGGGCACAAATGGAGATTCCCATTTTAATTACTGGTTTGCCATTATCAGATGTATTTCCATAAACACTGTATACTCCGTGCTTGTCTGAAAGCTTGTGCAAAATATCACAAGCTTCCTCAGGTGGGACTTGAACCCATGACCTCCCGCTTATTAGCGCAGACCACTGGGCATGTTGGGATTATCTGGCCAGTCTGAGATGTAGCAGCAGGTATCGCAAACTATTTCAAGATGTACTTTGTCGGGGAGATGTTAATTTTAATTAGGGGTTTTGCCAGTGGTGCATCCAGTGGGGCGGAGGGGACGGGGGGACTTTTCTTTTAATAAATATTTCATATGTGAGTAGGAAGGAGGTAATTGGTGTATTTGTCAAATGTTAGCACCAAAACTTTAAGAAAACAATGCCATTTCGTGTTTCCTCTCTCAACATCATGAGGAATGAGCCTGAAGCTGCATTCGCTTTTGAATTCCCCCCCCCTCCCACACCAAAAGGTGGATACGCCATTGGGCCCTTATTCGACATACATCCATAAACACTGTATATTCAATGCTTGTCCAAGAGCTTGTGAAAAAAAATTCACAAGCTTACTTGGGTGACACTGGAATTGACCCATGACCTCCTGCTTACTTATGCAGACATCTTAACCACTGAGCTTGCCAGAGGTCGTGGGTTCAAGTCCCACCCGAGTAAAGCTTATGATTTTTTTTAAAGCTGTGTGTACAGTGTTTATGAATATATGTGTACCTTGGGTAAGGCAAAACCCTTGATTAAAACTAACATTTCAAACGCAAAGTACATCTTAAAGAGATTTCCATTGTTACACCAGTAAGTTAAGCAAATATTTCCTCCAAGGCAAGCATGCCTTTCCTTGTGCTGTTTACAGTCCCCATGAAATACTGTACATGAAGCCTCTGTTAAAGTGAAATAATGTGCTTAGCAGCACCAAGAAACTGGGCCCCAGCATACATGATAGCACCAGTCTGAGTAAAAAGTTACAATCAACAAGGCCCTTTTCCAACTCTCGACTTGGGCTCCGTCTCAGGCTTCGTTCCCAAAACAAATCCCCGATTGTGGGCCTGAAGCGTTTAAATTAAATTGGCTTACTGTAATTTCTGGCTCTCTTGCATCTTACTTGATGTTTTGTGGCACTGTTAGACTGATTACTGTGCTTACAGCTTCAAAGTCAGCTAGAAAAAAACAGTTGAAGCCTGAGACGGAGCCGAAGTTGAGTATTGGAAAACGGCCAAAGTCACTAACTGACCTGAGTAAAGGTAGCAATTCAACACACATGCAATTTCAGATTGGCTTTTCCTTTGAGTTGCTGCAAATTGGAAACTCGGCAAGTTTTTCCCCATTTTTAAGGCTTAATTTGTAACAAATTAAACCAAATAGGTTACCTAAGGTGCCAGTCATTTCAACGTTTTATGTTTTAAATTTTATTTTGTCAACATGATTTTTGATCATTAATAATATTTCATATAACCTGCCTTTCTTCCTTGGTTTAACCACACTGAAGAAAAATTTGGGAGCCAAAATATATACATTAAATCTGGATAAATTGCACGTTAAGTCAATGGCCATGTTGCACTTGAAAGATTTGATAAGTACATTAGGCAGTGCCCAGTAGCCAAGCATTGTCATCATCACCAATGCGCATATATGAAGGTGCTTGCAAAAAATAATCCCAATTAAACACTGAGTATACTTACATGCAGTGGCATATCTAGTGTGTGTGGGGGGGTGGGGGATACTTGCCTGATGATTTTTTTTCACTTATGTCCCTTTTGTACTAAATAAATAAGCCCGAAGCCACACTGTTTTTTAATCTGTCCCCCTCTGACACCAAAAGCTGGATACACCACTGCTTACATGTCAACTTAGTGTTGTACTATTTTTCCAATTTTATTGTTGTCTTATGCTTTTAAAACATCAAAGACTTCAACCTCAAAGACTTTTCACATCAAATTGGTTACCTGTGACTAAATATTGGTATATAAATGAAATGTTAACTTTCAGATGTTAAAAGTAGAAAAAAGACAAGCTTTATCCAACGTTATTTCATTCTGATCACTGAAAATATTATCCACAACATTTTATGTTGCTTAATGTTTACTGTTTGCTGTACACTGTTTTGTTGGGAATCACACTTTAAGGTTTTGTAAAGTGTGAACTTTTAATATACACTGTATGCAAACCCTTGGAAAAAAAGGAATTCTTGCTCTGTTATAACTCTTACAAGTGTTCAATACTTCAGTCATCTGGTCATACACACACAGTTGCAAAACAAATACAATGGCACATTTTTACACACAATTTTGAACTAAAAAAACTTTTGACAAAAAACAACGAAACAGACAAGTGTGAGACACTACACACCATGACCACAAAGTTCATGCTGTGGAGTCCTCACGGTGGCAGTCAATTCAATTCATGCTGAATCACATTTGCTAATTGCACTGCAGCAACATCAGAAATCACATTTCTAACCATTCTAATAAACAAACACTGGCAAGTGGCAGCTCGAAGCAGTGGACGTCAAGAAAATAGTCTTTACCATTATGGTTATAAAAGCTATTATTACACATTGACAATCACAAACATATTTACGTGAATAGAAATGGGTTACTCCATAAATTCGGGAAGCAACTTGTGACTTTTGACCTACAATCGAAAACTGACAGGAGATTCACTCAGATTTTCAAGTCTAACTCAAATCAAACCGAATTTACCCCCAGAAAGGCCAAAATACAAGATGAAAACCCAGTGTAAAATATATTTTATGCCATTTGGGGGGTACAGTGTATTCTGTCTTTCCCAAGAAAACATAATATCATAGATTTATTTGGTCCCTTAACATGTGAGACTCTGTCGGGACACAGACAAATAGTTTCAAATTGTATTCTGTACTAAAAGATATTTAGGTTAATGTACCAAAATTTAAGTCACTAAAATTATTTGAATGAATTTTGCTCTAGGTAGTATACATATATAATGGGCAAGGAGAAGAAATATCGGTGTAAGGGGGGACACCAAAGTTTACTGGGCTCATCACCAAAATGTACACTGACCATTTCCACGCTCTCTTTGGCAACATTAACATATTTGTTAAATTTAAGGGAACTTTACGGTAGAAATGAGGAAAATCTAGGTAAACCCTACTCATCCAATACTCTCTTTCCATATTAAAATGTATGAAGTGCTGAACCTGGGAGTTCGGCAATATAGTGGTAAGAAAGGACATATGAAGCAAGATATGAGACGGAGAGAACCCCCCTGCTTTGTGTTGGCCATTATTTCACTAGAATCTGAGGAATTCTTTTCAGGCATGTACGGGGATATGTTAGGTAACAATAGTCTAGAGTGTGTACGGCGATTGGACATGTTGAGGGGAGGTGACCCCTCGGTCTCATTTCTGGCTGGATATAAGAAAGGGATAAAGGATCAGCACAAAGGGAAAGCAAAGCCAGCCACTTGCCCCTCTAAGGCCACTGTGCAGTAAAAATTCTTTGGCAAATTTCCCATTACCCACTCTTTTGAGATACATGTATACTTGATTATCATGTTCACAATTTCTTGGCAACATTCTGCACAATTTCCACAATAAAAAGTTTAAGACCCAATTAAGACGTCGAGTCCAAATCAAGTAAATTGACTAAATCTTCATTTCTGTCTAAAATCTGTGCTACGTGTAGGCACAGTTGGTAAATCGAATCCCCTTTTGTTTCAAGTTCTTCAGATGACACAAAAACTTTCTTTGAATTTTTCAGCCTTTTTACGATCTTGAGTCGCCAGAGTATCAACAAATTCAGAAACGGTTACGGTTCTTTGGTTATTTTCATACCAACTCTGAAAGGCTTCCTCCCACTCCTCCAAGGAACTTGGACTGCTTGGCACACCTAGGCTGCTCATAAAACACTGAAATTCCTCCTGGGGCAACAGCTTTTTAGCGAACAAAAAATGCTCCTCCGTGCACGTTTTTGTTCTCCCTAGGGAAATAAAAATCAAGTGTGAAACAGAAAAAGTGTTGACATTTTGTATGCAACTTTTCACATCCCAAGTTTGAGTGAAACCACAAACTAAATTCTGTTATTTGCAATAAACCAATTTTTACCCACACTGACTATATTTTAAGGCGTTCATACATTATATTTTATGAAGTCAGCAGGAGGAGGTGGAATTGACTATATTTTAGTCCTTTTTTCACAGCTGTACATTGCTCCAAATATCTTTTGTACCGGTATCCAATGTTATGGTGGCAGCGCCGACGTCCTGGCCAAACCTTGTGCTTTTAGTGTCGCACCTTTGCTACAGGCAAAGTAAAGCAGAGACATACCCCTCTACATGTATATTGTTTGGGTACACTTTACATCATGGAATGCAATTACATGCAAGTTTACTACAGGGCAGGAAAACTGTCTTCAAGTTTTGGCCTACGTGTCTCACTAAAGACCTCTCAAAAACAAAAACGATCCATTTGTGTACTGTATTAGAATTCAGAAAGTCAACCTGTCTAGTCTATGGGGACATTTCAGTGAGCACTGAGGCAGACCAGGGGCATCAAGGCAATTTCCCCCATGCCTCCATGAAGTTCCTGCCCTGTAATTGTGCAAGATGTCACTGACTATGAGCAATGAGTGAGTTACAACCATGAAAAATGTTGCTGATAATGAGATTTTACCAATAGTTCATCAGAGGACACCAAGCATCCACAATCATTCCCCATGTGAGAACTCTCGCCCATTCAGCTGGACCAATGTATAAAAGAGTGGCATGTAGGCCAAAAAACGAAATATCACACTGCCCACAAGACTGGCCGCTTCACTTTCCATACATGTACCAGCTTGCTCGGATTCCATGACCCCTCCTTAACCACTTCATGCCGGGGCATTTTTCAATGTTGATGATGCTGGGCCGGCATTACAATCATTTTTTCCGTTTTCAAAATCCTTCAAAAATTCATCATTTCATTTAACAGTCATTTATAGCCCCACCAAGTAATCTTCAGGCACTACTCTAAGTGACAGGTGGCCTTCATTGATGCCTGAATATTTCAGCCAGGCCTGCAGCCTTGTAAACAGAGCCCAGATTGTGCGGTGTTGTATAACTGTCTTTTGTTCACGAACCTGGCTCAGTGCACCGCTGACCTCTTTTCAATAGGGGCCAGATTAGCGTGCAGCGATGCTGTGTGTCTCATCGCTGCGGTGGTGGAGTGCTTTTGTCTCCGGTGGTAATCCGCTCGCTCTCAATGCCCCAAACCCAGGTATAAGGTTTCAAAACAAGGCTGGATTATTACCACTTTTGAGAGTGAAAACTGGGTCCTGTTTCCTTTGTCCGAGTTCGGAGACCCCGGCCACCAATATAAACCATACGTCTCCGATCCCGGAGTCCCCGGCAAGAAGTGGTTCATAGATTTTGAACACCACATACAGTATAGCACCACTGCAAAGTCAAGAACCAACTACTTGTAGCTCAAATGTTAGATACGGGACTGATGACGGTGAAATGCTATGTAACAAAGGGCTTGAACAATTGGTAGTTCTGCAAGATACCTACCAGATGAACCATCAGCTCGTTCCATAGCACTCAACTTTGGCCCATTTGAAGGTGGGGGAACTTGGTTAACATCATCACCATCCGGGTGGCTCTGATGGCTGTCTTCCACATGATTTGGGATTGTGATTGAACAGCTTCCCCCTGCTTGGCTAAGGCTGGAAAAGGTCTGGATCTTTTCGTCCTCTGCTAAATTGGGTCCATCCCCACCTGAGCATCCTCCTAGAAAAGGGTCACTTTCCCCAGCACCCACAGATGGGTTATTTGAAGCAGGGAGTGGAGAAGGTGGCCCTGTGACAGTGAACAGCACGTTTCAGGGGTGGATCTAAGAATTTTTCCAGGGGGGAGGGCGTGTTAGACCAGAGATTTTTTTCAATGTCTCAGTTTTGCAGATAACCATAAATGATAAAACATTGTGCATGACAGGCATTGGGTACAGTGATATTGGTGCACTTAGTTTAGTTTCTAGTATTTCCCCCACTTTTCCCTCTTTTTTTATCTGGGGAACTGCGGAGGGGGGTTCAATCCTCCCACGCCCCTTCCCTGGATTCACGCCTGCATTTACCCTGATCCCTAAGCATGCCTGCCAGGAAACCTGGCCATTGTTGAACCCAACCCTGTGAAGTACTCACACCCAGTGGCACTTTTTGGTACAAAACAGAGTGAATGGTGATGTTGAGAAGTACAAGGGGTTGTTTGGCCAGCTTGGTCAGTCTCCAAGTATACCAGACTACTGCAATGACAAGGTCTCAGAGTCAAGTCAGTCCTTAAAATGGCCAGCCTGTCTGAAACTAGCTTAGAGTGGTCCGCTTTTGGGATTTTAAACTTTGTTTAGGTATGGGATTATTTTGTTGCTGGAGTGGAAGTTATTGTTAATCTGAATAGCACTAGTGAGCACAGCATGCACTGCACTGCACTAAAGCACCTGTCCCTTAACATGGGACTTTTCTTCATAAATCACTGCTCAAAGTGGGCTAAGTAAAGGCCGGATAATTGCAATGGCTTCAGTTCATTGTCTTGTCCAAGACTGGTAAGAGGTCAATTAGTTACAACTTACCATTTAAGCCGTAAGTCGTTTCCAGTTCAATAGCAGCATCAACTTTAGTGGGTCCAGCGTCACAACCTGCAATGGAGGAACAATTAAGAATTTCGTCAGAATGAGCATACTACATGTCCAGTACATATTAGGCTGGCATACCAAAACACAAAATAGGATATTGATGCGTGCATAAGAGGTCTGAATAGTACCTCAAATGTGAACGCCAACTGAAATAACTGATGACCAATGGAAACAAAGTTTATGATAGCAAAATATTCAACACACTGGCAAAGATTAGCATACATGTACATGTAACACTGAAGTGTTTTTTATTTGTAACTTTGAGTTTATCCAGCCCTAGGATTCATTTCTAGAGTGATACCATTACTCTCAACTTTTTTTCCCCACCCCTTTAATCCCTTTTTGGCCCCCACAACTCCAGTATTCAACTTTGACTTCTGTTTCCTTTGATCTTTGCCCTCTCTGGTCTCCCCAATGTTTATCCCTCGTGTTTGAATATGAATAAAGCTGCACTGCTTGGGCCATCTATATAAATTAAAAGGAGTATGTTTCCTGCTCTCACTCCGTAAATAAGACACCCAGAGATAAATTTCGAGAGCTAAAAGCTACATCAGTTATGAAACAAACCATTGTCATTACCTTGTGTCTGGTTGGTCAGTGCATCCCTGAGCCTCTTTTCCCTTTTTCTGCTTCTGACCATCAGGACTACTAAGATAACAATGATTGCTAAAAGGAAGAAACCGAGGATACCAATGACAACCTCCTTCCAGCCAACAGTGTTATCACCTCCATCATTCTTAGGCTTGAATGGGGGCAGTGTAGGGAATCCTGTGAAAAATCACATTTTAAAAAATCAACTATTTATTTAGTGGGCAATTCCAGGCAAAAATGGACCTGGTTAAAATGTAGAAAATGCAGAATATCTTTCAAACTACAGTGCCTATTAAAGCTGTAAATGTGGTTTCAGACCAATGGATGAGAAATCCTATTCATTTGATTTGATTAATTTAATTAATTTGATTTTGATCAGGCATTAAGATGGGTTTTTGGGAAGATGAATGTTAAAGATTTTATGTAGTAATTTAAGTAGCTTGATTCAACAAACAAACTCACGTTCTATTATTAGATTCTCTTTTTGGGGTAGAGAGAATGGTTCTTATTTTACTTCGCATCCAAAAAGTCCAGGTTTGATTCCAGAGCAGGTATTTGACATCTTTCAATGACATTTGCGAAAGGAAGAGCATGATAGTCATGCATTGCAGACTACGGTTGGAGTGGACTTTAATCATAACCCCCAGGGTGTCTGTAAAATCATACTGAAAAGGAAGGGTTGCTGACTATTGGGGTTACAACACAAAGTCACAGGAAAATTTCCCTTCCTCTTTAACAAACCCATCACGCACAAGTGACACGTATTAGAAACCACAAACCCACAAGCAAAAACTTGAACATTTTGCATTCCACAACTTGCCAAAAACATGCCTCCTCTATCTCTCACATGATATTTGTTCACACTGGCCTCCGCCAACAATCAACATTCAAGTACATGTAGATTTCTCTTCACCTTGTTCACTACTGAAACTTAACTTTCCTCTTGAAGTGAGCTGCAGAAAACAATACAAGAAACATTTGCCTACCTACAGGGTCACTCCCGTTTGTGAAAGGAGCAGGTGTTGGACTTGATGTTTCCTTGTGCTGATCAGTGGATGGATATTTAGTAGTGTCTGGCCGAGTTGTTGGACTGAGCGAGGATACTGGTTGAAAGAAACATTTGAGTTGAGGGTAAAAGAGAGAAAAATCAACCGACAACTTGTATGCCATGGGCTCTGGCTTCATTTTAACAATTTAAACTTCAATTCTGTCTCTCGTTTGGTGCAATCCTAAATTATCCAAGATACAGGACAGAATGCGGAAATCTTTGATTGCCTCACCAGGAATGCAGTCTCTGTCCCACATTGCATTGGGAGGCCGGTTTGGGTTCTCCTGTGTACAAGTAAAGTGAATTGTACAGAAAATGACATTTCTGCAGCATCGCACTGAATATAAAATGGTGCAAAGCATAAGTAATGAAATAGGCAGGCAGTTTTGTTCCTACTTTTCTAAAGCCACTTTCACTGAAATACGAGTGTCATCAGTATTGGATGACTCAACAAATGACATGTAAGGTATGAGAATACTGGCTACAGCAACATGATTGAGGTCTAACTCCACCTCATTACGTAAATTTGCTTGGCACCTTCTGGTGATACATGCGATCAGCGAAAACCTTTTACATGGTGAGCTTTGTGATTTGGGTGCATATAAACTTCCAATTAACATGGACACGCTCATTTGCAGATATATTACATTTATGATTCTAGGTTATCTACAGCATGAATCTAGGTTGTCTAGAATCCTGAATTAAACAAACAGCGACCATGTGAGCCGTTTTTGCAGATCACATCACATACGTTTTTTAACTTACAATGTAAACTTTCAAGAGGCTTCAAAGCCCCAGGAAGGTGCGTGTAAAAGTGACTCAATCCTGAAAAATCTTCAAAACCTTCTATTTGAGCCTTTGAAGGACATGTATCTAAGGGTTTTGGGAGAGGACAGAAATGGAATCAGTATCTGACGGCATTTAGGGCACTTACTATCATTCCAGGCCCACATTCTGTCCATGGCAAACACTCGTCGCAATGATTCCTGAAGTCCAGAAATGTCCCCTTTTCACACGGGACGCACCTTGAAAAAAAAAATAAATACTTTGGAAACAGTGCAGCAGTTTCAGACGGGATTTTCAGTCACTTTGTTTGAGGTGTTGAGAATGGAGGCATAGGCTTGTTTGGGCGGCTTGTTCTCATAAATTTTTTTCCCAGCGATTTTTTATACCAGCAGCTATTAAATATCAACATTTGATAGACTCTTGGCAGTTTGTTCACACACGAGGTCTTCAAGGGAATTGACAATACAATCCCCCACATGGGTCACCACCAATATACGTCGTCTGCTAGAATAATTTTTCAGGCCGACGACCATTATGCCACTATTGCGCATGCGCGAATACACAAACTAAATGGGTGGTGCACAGTCTATAGGGACCAAACATATGTGCAGGGATGTCGTATGTAGTCGCTTGACTTAATTCGAAAGTTGGGGCTTATGGCACTGACTGCCCAACTGTTTAAGGGAGCGGGAATAAGACTATAGTTTGACTGCGCATACGCAAACCGAACACAGCCGAATCATCAAAAAAGATTCGGAACTTCAGGTACCATCGGGCCATCAAAAAGATTGGATGCTTTTCAAAGTCAGATGCTTTCTCAATTCGGATGCCTTTTCAATATTCGGATGCTTTTTAAAGTCAGATGCTTTCGAAATTTGGATGAAATGCGGGTGCGGAACTCAAAACTTTCGGCTGTTTATTGTCGGGGAAAATGCATTCGAATCTGGAAAACGTTAGGTCTGTCAAATTTCATTCTGATTTCAAAAACATGTTAGGTCTGAAAAAATTTACTTGCATCTTAAAAACATATTAGGTAAAAAAAAATTTATTCGTATCTTAAAAACATGTCAGGTCTAAAAAATTTCAATTGAATCTTAAAAACATGTTGGGTCAAAAAATTTCATTCGAATCTTAAAAACATGTTAGGTCCGTAAAATTTCATCCAAAAAAGATGTATTAGGTACGAAAGATTTCATTTGGTTTGGAAAATGAATTAAAAAACTTTAAGTATGGTCTGTTTTAAAAACATTAGATTAAAAAACAATTTAATTTTTAAAACAGCATTACATTTCTCGGAAAACATGTTCCGATCTTTGTTACTCTAATTCTGCTTTTTAAGCAAGCAACATGAAACACAGTGGCATCCATGTATGTTCTTCAAGGGTCAATGTTTGGATAAATGTGCTGAATTCTTTCTTCTGGTATTGAAAGGAACATTCATTTTTGTGTCATAACTCATGGGAAATTATTACTGTAAATGTTGATAAACTATTGTCTGCTGCTATATAAACCATCTCCCTTTTTTCCGGCTGTTCAAAAATCAAAAGTCGCATGAGCTTTTCTGTGTGTTCCTGTAAAACCCTGATACAGAGGTGGTATGTGATTCTGTTCCAAGAACAACATTCTTGGGTCGTGTTCCCACCACTCGACTGCGAGAACAAGAAACTTGTGTCAAGAACAGGCCACCTGATCTTGAAAATGGGGAGTCAGGCTGGCGTAGCGGTTCTTCCTTGTCCGTTACCTCTCCACCTTCTGCAGCTAGGGTTTGTTTCCCAGCCCACTCCACACGTGGACTGGATTATCAACCTTTTCAGTCCCTACCTGATTCCATGGGTTTGACCCAGATTGTGTCTTCCAGGGTTTTCCTCCCACAACTAAATTTGTAATTGCTTCTGTCTCCTCTCTAGAGATTTTGCGAGCTACGGTAAGTGCCCGGGCACTTTGATGGCTGGTTTCTTTACCAGAAATACTCATTATCATTCGCTGTCATGACCACAGATACAGTCCATTGTAGTTAAGAAACTTGATCAGTGCCCAATGAACAGTCTGAAAGACATCGTTCATTTCCATATCACATTTTGGCAAGAAAAAATCAAGCAAGCTGTGATCTCAACTACCACATACGATACAGATTGTCAACTCTCACGGTAGAACCTACATTATAAATCAACTGAGCCGGAAGTGACCAAATCTGTGCCGGTTACTGGGGGGATGGGGGAAGAACCCAGCTCTGGTCATTTAAACAAGTATGTTTATCATGCTCCTGTGTGTGGGTGGGGGGAGATAAAGGGGTTGCTGGACACCATGAGACTCGGGGACACCGTTCATTATACGCGTACACAGGCACATCTTACTGTATGTTTTGATCACACCCTTGAATCATCTCCCTTTTTCATGCATTTTGATTGTTGGGAAGTTCACAAACTACCTCAAATCTGTTTCTGTTTTCCTAACAACACAAATGTGGGGGGGGGATCTAATAGCTCATTAATCCCATCCCTCCATAATTGACAACCTTGGAGGTGACTTTCTGTAATGAAAGCTTAGAAGTGAGGAGAGTTGCAGTTTAATCCTTCTTTGTAATCTTATCCACCCACAGTGGCCCACTGAGTGTTGCTTGTTTCAGCCACCCATACATGTATTTAAAAATAACCACCAAATTTTAAAATCTGGCTACAAAGTTGAAATAATTATACTATTTAATTTACATTCTGTAAAATTTCATCTTTTACAACAATATTTTGATGAAAAAGCTGTCTGTGAATGTGTGAAACTGCTTAAAATATTTATGAAAACAATCTACTTGGATGATAAAGCTTTGTTTTAAACTCTAGAGCATTGTTAACCACTTGCCACCGGGGACTCCGGAAACATAGGCCTTATATTCTAGGCTGGGGTTTCAGAAATCAGGACTTTATTGAAAAAAAAAGGTTGCTGGGCGTTTTTAAAAAGTTTATTGCTGTCAGTTAAAAAGTTTAGGCCATCATTGGAGGTAAATAAATTGCTCATAGCCATTAATGGGTTATTGGGGCCGGAGAATTGGAACTTTATTTTATAGCTGGGGTAACCAAACTTATAAAAGCCTGTCATAAAATTACGAGCTGCTGAGAGCCGCCGGGCACTGCCAATCAATCCCCGTATTCTTTCAGTGCACAGCGCTGACCATTAGTAGAGGTAATCCGTGTACTGTTTGTGCAGAGCGCTATTGTTCGCGCTGCCAGGCGCTCGCAGCGGATTATCACTGCACTGCACTGAAGACAAAGCACGGGCTGTGCGGGCTCATTAAGCACTTGTGCCCCATGAATGACCCGGCCCGGGTGCTGCTGGCCCTTGCCACATTGACTGACAGGGCTTGGCCCTCGCTGCTTGAGAATAAAATCGCCGTGCAGTGGCTACAAGTGTGCATATTGGGTATCGTGTTATCAGAGCACAGACAACATGGCTGAAGAGTCCAGTTCTTCCAGTGAAGGCGAGTTTTATCTCAGTTCAGACGAAGGTTCTTCGTCTTCTTCATCACCGCCGTCACCTGCTTAAGTACAGAAATTGACAGTGATGTACCCTTGGTGGTATACGCCAAGCGCAAGAGACAGTCCCCTACACAGACTGCTGCGTCGACTAGCAGCAGTGCCGCACTGTTCCGAGGGACAGATGAAGACAGTACACCGCTGAAGTACGGCTTCACCTGGAATGGTGGTGCCGTCACTCCCCACCTGTATCACAGCTCAACCTGCAGTGAAGCCTTTGAGCTGTTTTTTGACGATGTTCTCTACAACAAGATAGTGCAACTGACCAACCACTATGCTGTGCAGAGGCCCTCTACGACATCGGCGCACATGCGATCATGGACTGATCTGAACACTAGAGAACTGAAGGCCTTTCTGGGCCTTGCATAATGACGGGCATTGCGAAGCACCCCACCCTTCATAGCTTCTGGTCCACCGACCCACTACTGAAGATGAGCCTATTCCCGTCCGTCATGCCCCGAGATCGCTTCCTTGCCATCCTGCAGTCCCTGCACTTCAACGACAACACTGCCATGCTGGAGGACTGCGCTGACCGCCTCTTCAAAGTGTGCCCAGTCGTCGACCATCTTGCTCAGCAGAAGTTTGCCACTGTCTATGTTCTTCAACAGGACATTTCCGTCGACGACTCCATGTTGAAGTTCTACAGGCTTCTCCACTTCACTACCTACAACATGTACAACCCCATAAACAGGGCCTGCTTTGGCATCAAGATGTACAAGTTGTGCCAGAGCACCAGGAGTGTCGCCAGGTACTGCTACAACTTCAAAATCTACACCGGCCAAAGTAAGGGAGACCTCCCAGCAATTACACAAGTGGTGATGGACCTGGTGAGCGACCTAAACGGCAAGGGCTACAACCCGCTGAAACTCCCCAGATACGCAATCGATACGCTTCTATTTTCCAGGGGAAGAGTTCTTAATATTAAGTATAAGAAAAGTTGCACTCAAAGATTCTTTAAAAAGTTCAAAAACATGTACAAAAGTAGACGGGTCAGGAGCCAGACTACAACTCTGGATTGTGCACAACTGTGATGGCATGGCTGGCAGCACGGTAGTTGCCTGAACCTTTCAAATAGTGTCGCCTCGAAAACTGATCAAAGTAAGCTACAACTAACTTTCACAAAACTGGGTCTTCCTCTCTTTGTAGTTTCTTCTCAAATGCATTCATATCGATGGTTTATTTTTATATGCTTTGTCGTGCTTTACGAGGGCGATTTTTGGTAAGACTGTGGCACACACACAGTCTGGGTGGCCGATGCATTGCGTGCATAGCATTGTACCACATGGCAGCCAATCTTTTTATTATTTTAGTCACAAACATCTTACCTTGTGATAATGAGAATGAGTTTGGAATGATTTTGTGACTTATATTCTGTTTGACAAACATTTTAGAATCTAGCAAGTAAGTACCAACAGCGGTAGGGGCCTGAGTGAATTCAGTTAATTTTCAAGTAGGCATGCCTGTTTTTGTATATGTATACGTAGTATAATCATACATGTTGAGTTAAAACCCAAAGAAACTATTCAGATTGAAGTTTTTTTTCAAAATGAAAACTTACATGTAGGTGTAGGCCTATCAAGCTGCCGTAGTTTCATTGATACACATCCAAACAATGTTGCACCATGGAGCTACTCAAACAAGAATAAGCATATGCAAAATACAACTGTGCAGTAATGGATCAAATATCCCATAGTTTATTGGACATTTGCCCCTTTCCTTAGCAAAACCCAACAAAAAACACAAAACGAAGCCCCCACCCCAAAAAGTAGTGAAAAGGGTGAAGGTCAGTCTCAAACTGATAATTTTGCTTTTTACAATGCCTTCTATGACTGCTAAGCTGCTATACATGTACTTAACATAATAAATGTTAAACAGCGCCCTCGATGTCAAATAATATCCAGTCACTCCCCCCCTACCACCACATCCAGCACGTTGGGCAGATGCCCCTACCCTCTAATTACATCCTGGCTAGAACGCTGGATATGAGATAAGATACTAAGTTATTGTCCAAATGTCAGAACAAGACTTCCAAATGATGTCATACTGTCCACCTTGGTGATATTTTGAGATGTCACTGCAAGATCACAAAGATTTGTAACATCGGACTTGTGAAAAAAAGGCCCTGATTTTATATAATAAAGTACACATACCAGTTGTGCTTGCCTAAACTAATTTGTTTTCTTTGTGGCTCAGGCTGAAGATCGCAAGATCATTTGTCGTGTGGTGCTGTGTCCGCCATGTTGGATTTATTTACATGCAAGTTCGACTGGGCTTTTTGAATTTAAGTTAGAAAAAACTGTCATGCTTACCTTGTGCTCAGTTCAATTTTATTTGACACGACATACGCATCACGTTTCAAAAGGGCTTAACAAAACAATTACCCACTAAGGTGTCCCTCTGTCAATTTCAATTTTCTGAAAAGAGAATCAGTGCTTCCATAAAACAGATATGCATGGCACATAGCGCATAACATACTGATTGAGTCCAGTTCTACATGAACGGAAGGAAACATCTGCTCAAACATTTACATGTACCACTGTTTTTGGGAGCTCATTTCTCTAAACATGCTGAGATTTAAAAATACTTACAATTGGTGCGGATCCACTGTTCCAGCAGAACAGTTGCCTTCTGGGACCTTAAGGTGTCTTCCTTGAATACATGCGTTCTCATTGCGATGGGTGCATGAATAGAAAAACTTGTCTTCTGCACTTTCCACCATACACTGTAGAAATGTTAATAAATAATTGTAGAAACTTTCACTTTTCTGCAGCTTTTCACAGAAGCAAAAGTGATACAACTGTAATCAATACAAAAATATATACATGCATATCAGCCAACACTTCATAAAAATCCAGGCTTGTTACCTGTACGGGAGAGTGACGCAAAGAAAATTGTTTTTTTTTCAAAATACTGTTATTCCTGACAAGACACACACCATGCTGAATACTGCAGGAATACTATCGCTCAACATGAACCAAGTCACACATGTACCATTTTGTGATGTCATGGCCATGTCTGCACTACACTGGATTCTAGCCAGTGCTGTTTGCTGTGACATTTTGCTACCTGGAGCAAACCTCTAAATCCTCTCTGACGTCCCTCGGAGGTGACAGATGAAATGTTTCATTCCACTCAGCTTTGCTCCGTTTAACAGAATATATGTATTTCTTTTGTCACCTCATGCAATTATTCTTGCCAAGGCACTCATAAACATTCATTATTTGTACATTAGATGTTTAACTTGATAGATGATACTTTTTCATCTACTCAGTGTGGTTTAAGAGCGAACCAGCCATACAACTCAATTGACACTGATTAAATTGAGGGAATGACTTTTTTATTCCGATGAACTTATGAAAGACAGCCAACGAAGGTCACGTATACAAACCTTGCTCGAATGTTAGGTAAACACTCGTAAACAAAAACTACAATCAGTTGTACATGTAGATGCAAGTAAATTAGTGGGACCCAATTGTCTTATGCATTAATGAAACCCTGAAATCTATTATTGCATTTGCGTCATTGCTCTGTACGTGTGCGCCTCACTCAGAAGATGCACTGACATGTACATGCTTGTACTTGTTGCATGTTAGCGTACATAATTATTCATTCTGTCTGACTTCCTGATTGATTTACAAGCACGCACATAGGTTCAAAACGTCAGCATTCAGCTAGGGCTGCGTCAAATTTTCTCATCATTTAATACATGTATGACGTCGATGATCCCACCCATTTAACTTTGCGAGTTTTTTGCGACAGGTGAATCGCACCCGGAATAGAGTGAATACACTTTTGGACAGAAACCTAGGACAGAATGAACATCCTTGACGCAAAGCCAATTGATATCATATTCGAATTGACTGGAGGAAGCCAGAAGTACAATGTACATGTTCATGTATGTATCATGCACATAGCAAATGACGCATCCTCTAGCCACTGGCTTTCATAAACACACAAGTTATTTGAAGACTCAGTTGTAACTTCAGATGCATCTTCATGCAACATACATGTACGTACCCAGGCATCCCATGAGACCTAATCAAGACAAGAAACTGGGTACACACATCATGCTTTCAAGTTCAAATAGAACAAGGTGCGTGCAACGAATGCTTACAAACCTAACAAACCGAGTGCTTACAAACCTGTGACATTTTTCTGCTCACTCACTTTCCTCTCATTTCCCGTTGCATTTGAAATCTCGGTGCTTTTGTCGTACGTGGAAAGTACTAAAAGTATCAATATCAATCAGTGTGAATAGCTGAAATGTTTGCGCATTTCTGTTGAGGGACGAGCTACAGCTGTACATGGAGGCTTTTTCACTGGACCTCAAAAGGGCGTATCAGAGGCAATAAAATCCACCTGTATCACCAATGGGGGGGGACCTAATTGGCTTATCCGTCAAGTTGAACTTACCAACTGGTGACACACAGTGTAAAATCTTTGACATTGATGCCAGGTATTGCGGAAAAGCTGTCAAGTGAGAGCCCCTTATAAGAAGGTATGCGAGGGGCCAAGAACGACAACCATGTACCGTGTATGTTACGGGATAACTGACTGGGGAAGAGCAGCGTACATGTAAGTCTGACTTGATTCAAGTCAAAGCCTACAGAGAAAGAATTCAGTTATACTGCTGCAGCTCATCACCTTTGGGACAGTCTTACAATAGAGGGATTTCACATTAGCGCCGTCTGCGCATATCTGCATCGAAACCGAGGCTCTCTGTGTTGAACTTCATCGCGCGCCCGCGGAGTCCACACAGTACATGGAGTATCCGGTTCCTAAGTGTGACGCCACTTAAGTTTAAACCACGCCCACTGCACAACATACACGACCATCCCAGGTACGTTAGTTCGCGGTCAATTGTCGTTATTTTTTTTTTGATTATGTGTCGAGTTAGCCTGAAAGACTCTTCCACAAAACTTTTCAGCCTGAAAAGTCTGAATTTAACCTACCTTTATATATTTTGTGTCTTGACTCCTTACTTTCAATCGTCTGATCGTATTAAGAATTGAAGCAGACACATACAGCCTCGTTTTCAAATGCCGAAGTGCGCAGATTGACGCTAAAAGCGTCGTATTGGGATCCCTCTATAGCCACTGAAAAACCTCATATGTGGTGCCTTTCAAATGAAGTCCTCAAACACACCCCTTCATTCAAGATTTCATATTGATACATGTAGATAGCTCAGACCCAAGCACACTGAATACATGTACATGTAGTTTCCTCATGGTATTTATCATTACCGCCAATTTTGTAACTGGTATGCTGACAACCCCTGTAAGATTACATGTAGAGGTTGCTGCCATCAACGTGAATATCCAGGCTGCTTGCTCCATGATTCACAGAGTCCCTGAGAACCAATGTAAAGGATAAACTTGATTAAAACAAAGACATTTCAACAGAGAAAAATATACTTTTCTACTGAATGCTAAAAACGCAGTCATGATCATGTCAACACATACATGAATGATGGCATCCCCAGTTCCGAAAAGGGGAACTGTTTAGCATTTTCAATGAATCCCAGCAACTTGGTGCTTGGTGTTATGACAACAGCATAATGGACAAATTTCAAAGTGGCAATTAAAGCAGCAATGGCAAACACTTCTTCAAAGGTCATGTAAAGGGCCAAGAACCTGGTGAAACCTGTGATGAACAGACACTTTAAGAAAGTAGTTGCAGGACAGTGCAAGACTTATTTACAGGTTTAGGGCTGTGCCGAATATCTGAATAACCGAATATTCGATCGTTTGTCGAATAGTCGAATTTTCATTTTTGAATTTGAATATTTGAATGCAAAATTAATGAAAAGCGTTAGGAATCTTATGATTTACAAAGTAAATTATTCATTAAACAGATGAAAAGGAATGGAAATTTGTAACAGGGCAAGAATTCTTGTTCACTTCTTCAATCTTGCAAGTGGTTGGAGATACTCCTACTGTAGATGTGAGAAGCTATTATATTGATCATAATATACCATTGTGTGTGTGTTAAAGCAACTGATTTTGTATATGGTTCGTTCATCAACAATTTGCTGGTCGGTGTGACTGAATATTCAGATATCCGATCAAATTGTAGGTTGAATATTCGCAGAGTGAATTATTCAAATTGACTCAGCCCTATACAGGTCCAGCCAACCTGTCACGTGATGGGCACTAAGGACTGAGGTTTTATGCCAGTAAACATCGTAAACATACATGTACGTGCATATTAATGAACATAATACTTAGCATTTGAGAATGGTGGCATTTTCATGGGATAGGGGCCGCCCACAGAGTATGTATGCATGAAGGGGGAGGGTTGGTATACCATGCGTACAGAGAGAGAGGGGGGTTTCAAGTCAGTGCGTACCGTGTGCGAACCGAAACTTTCCCTAAAAAATGAAACATCATATCAGCACACTTTTTTAGTTATAGGGCCTACAAATAAAATCCAGAACCAGCTTTTGTGCATCCAAAAACCATTCAAACACAGTACTCTCCACCGTGCACCCCAACATTTATCCTCCCGTGCCAACTCCCGTACATGTATATTAGTAAACTGCAAAGACTGGCAGCGTCAACGGAATTGTGGAATGCGTATGCGTAAAGGGAGGAGTAGGGGTCTGAAAAGTTGGCATTTTGTGCACACATGTACAGTCTTTATGGACAGTCCATAAAAGCAACAGTATACACCAGCGGAACATATCCGCAACTCAGTTAAAGGGGTGCTTTTTAACTTTGTTCTTACATGTAGCTCGGCACCAGGCCTAGTAACTTGGGCACTGTGTACTCCTTTTTTACAATGATTTTTTTTACTCAGATGGTCTGGCTGACCAGTACAACATTCCGAGTCAGTGTCGGTAAAAAAGCCACCCCGGATACTTGGTCTAGCCCGGCACCATGTTGACAGCTTTTTACATGTACAAAGCAGAAGTTTTATCATATTACAGATAGCACTTCTGATGAATGTAACGCAAACTTCTTTCTGATGTTCTGCAATTCTTTTGCTGAAATATTTACATGGACATGTGCATGTAGGCAACACTTGACTCTTGACACCTGACAGTCTAAAACTGTCGTGGAATTGACGCTACAAACTATGGATGTCCTTGTTCTTTAATGTGTACCAGTGCGTGAGGGGAAACTACCGGTACAAATGCATCTAATTTGCGAGAGTCTGATGAACGTGATGTGTATGTAATAGTATAAGTAGGCCCCTGCATTACATTCCTGGAATGCACCGACAAGACTGGCAGAGACCTCCCAACCAAACTCAGTTAAGATGGAACCCATTGCAGGAAAGGAGAATGTGACAAGTCAGCCATCATCAAGCACTTCCACACAGAAGACTACCTGATCAACTGGAACCAAGCTGAACTCATTGCCAACATTGAACATTGGTACCCATGCCACATCAGGGAAGCCATTGAAATCATCAAGCACAATGTTTCCAAGACATCAGCATCAACTTCAGAGACATCCTCACATTGGTGTACATGTACCAGTCAAACAGGTCTCCTACGTACATGTATACTGAAGGATGCCTCCCAGCCTATGAGTCCCTACACCCTAGGCAACCATCCCCCACGGTCCTCTCCTTTACACTGACACACCTCACTGATCCTCTAGCATCCCATGTTCTGCTCCAGTGCTCTTGATAGGATGGATCCTAGTTGTTATTGTTGTCCTTGTTGTTTTAATGGCGCTTTCAGTAACTCGCGCTATTTGCGCCAATAACTGTACGTTTATTCATACACTTTATTAATAAGCATCACATTACGGAGTTAAAGAAGAAGGTCCAGTTTTAGAGGCAGGAGGAAACCGCAGTACCCGGGGAAAACCTGCGCAGAGCGAGTATGGACTGGAAACCAAATGTACTTAAAGCCTGGGCCAAGCCGGGACTCGAACCTGGGCCTCATTGGTGCAAAGCGAGGAAAGAACCGCTACACTAACCCACTCCCCCGGATCGATCCTACATACATGTAAGTTAGCATCATCTCCATGACCTCCAGACACCATACAGTACATGCATAAAGCAAGGACCCTTGGGTCCTTGCTCTATGGTACATGTAAGCTGCTTTATTATGTTTGGGTCTGTTTGGTAGAGGGTCCATGATTATTGAAACCTCTGCAGTCAATCTCCTGATCATGGACAGAGCATAAAGTCCGAAACGTTGACTGCCTCTGGTTCTTTTTGGAAACCACACCCACATACTCACAAAAGAGATGTGCTGTCCCTGTATGAGTACCGCCAGACAGGTACATGTATCCTTGTGTAGTGCTACCGCAAACCTTTACTTAATTTGCCACCTTCGTCGTGAAGAGCTTCAAAGAAAATCTGGGATAAAATAAGTAGAACTTTCATGCAAGGATGTAATTCATTATGGACAAGGGCAGGGATCATTTTGTGTTCCATCCCATTTTTGGTGTGGCTACACGTTTGTGTACATGTACATTTGAAATGCCCTTGGGTGGAACATTCAGCAGAAAACGACAACATTAGGTGTTACATGTAGGTTACGCAAATGCTTTTGTACCCGAACCTAGGGACAGACAGACGAGGAGGCAATCAGAAAAAAAAAACATATAGTGTGGTACACGTAGCTTGAAGTACAGTACATGTAAATGTACGCTGAACATGTACACAAGACATCGCATATGTCCCAATCCGAAGCCATGAGCTTGGGCTGGAGTTACCCAGGCTACAAACAGAGTAAATTTCTCAAAACTCTGGATGGAATTTAATATGCAGGTGCATCTACATGTATGTTCCAGCATCTTTTAACCCTAACCCCCTAGGGTGTATGTAAAATCGTATTGAAATTGGAGGATTTGGGACCATTATGGTTAATTAAAGCTTGTTATAGTTTAATCTAAAACTGTACAGAAAATGGAGTTTTGTTGGGTTCCATGTATACATGTGCACAGTAACCTTGGTAACTCTTCATCAATCCCGAGTTTTACAGCTGGTTTAAATGTTCGGAGTAAAATATTACTTGGCTCAATTTCCGCATAATTTTGAATAAATCGCGTCTATGACACCTGTTCCCAATGTTTTCTTACATGTTGCAGTAGGCTAAATCATAAATGTTTTGGAATTTTCTTTGCTAAATTTCACTTTTTTAGGACATAGCCTATTAACACTTTCTGACGGCTGTTATAACATTTAAAGGGAAAAATTACGGTTGTCTGTATAATGGAATTCTTTCCGAGGCCGCCATGACATAAATCATGTGGCGCACGGAATTTTCCCTCTCCACTTCGTTAATCCATGGTAAATCACAAGTTAAACTTGAAGTATAGCGCATAAAATATTCCCCAATTCATCTAAACCTACAACACGCTCAACTTCCAAACACGCCTCGAGTGATTTGTAATAAGAGTTTGATAAATTAGTGTTTAAAAAATTCCATAAAACTTACTAGTCCGGGGAAGGTGGTAGTTAGGGAATTATTGCCTTATTTTCGCTGGTTCTCATGCAGGTTTCCGTCCGACCGTGTACAGTGTGAATGTTTGTCGCCTTCTTCAATTCAGTACACAACAATTCCAAGCACAAAACTGTATATTTTGTGGAAAGACTCTTTGACATTTAATTTTTACTCCTGAAATATATCATCAAAGGCCCAATCATTGGTTTACAGTCGTTTAAAGGAGACCTGTCCACTGAACGTGACAGCTTTTTAACGAATTTTTCAGGAGTCGAGTCCGGAGAGACTGCGCACGTAGCGCAGGGTGCGGCAGCAGAGAGCATTATACGTCCAAAGAATATTTACAGTGTTAAAAATCTTACGCTAATATTAAACCACTATATAGTGTATACTTGTTTAATTAAAAAAACTTATTTAATTACAATTGTTAAAAAATTATTTTTAAAAATGCCTCCCAATTCGATGCTGATGATTCAGAATGTACTTTGTGATACGAGGCAATAAAATGACGTGACGTACATCTACACAAGCGCTTAAGCACGTACACACGTGTAGTCGTCGCGCACGTGCAGACTAATGATGCCAAAATTGGCTAGTCTATATGCAGGGCGACCGGAGCACCTCTAGCATATAGCAGTGAACGGGCTCTGTACGTAAAATGCCGCAGCGTAATTGGACGACCAACACGACCGACTAACGATCGACTTAATTTGAAGTCTAACGGGAAACAGGTCAACTCGTACCCGGAACATGTCTCGTCCCAGGTCAACTTGTAAACGCAAATACAACGAAAACTTGATAACAACTTGTACCGAACTGCCGGTACTTACGATGGTGCAGCATCACGTGATGGCTGTAAAAAGCACACGGTGATATTTCACGGTTGAGTTGACCGAAGTCGAGTTGGCAAACGGTCGAGTTGTCCGGACCCTCCCCCCATGCTAGCCGTGGATTTTCGTGAAATGAAGCCACGAAATGGCGCAATAAAAATCGGCGCGCGCGACAAGATTTGGTTCGCGCGGTAGCCCAACTTACACGGATTTTTTTAAAGTGAAGAAGAGGATTGTATATCGTAATTAATAAATTAAAATTAATTACAAAGTCTTTCTTTAGCCTGTCCAAGCAAAGCAGCCAAAAAACAGCCGCAGGTGTACATGTACATGTAGTGAGTGCACTAATGAACGTTGGTGAGTTACTTTGGGTGCGTTCGATTACACGTGTAAGTCAAACTTACACGAGATGGAACGAGACGGGGACTTTAAGTTTCCAGAATGCCTTGGAAAACACACTGCAGCGTTCGATAAGCCTCATTTTGAGGCTTCCCTTGAGTGTAATACTGGTGTGTTCAGCCTATTCGAACGCACCCATGGTGGTAATCATATCGTATACTTTTTTTAGCTTTTAGCGTCGATCTGCGCACTTCCGCGTTTGAAAGCGAGGTTTGCGGCGGCAGGCACGTGCACCTGTGAGCCTAGCGCCCATTACTGCAAGCTGCGCAGGCGTGTCGCTTGCTCAAATGGCGCCTATATTCGTATTTGGCGCCTATTTCCATTGTATTTGGGAATTGGTAGAAAGTGATTCTTGTCGTGCGTAGTCATAAGTAGGCCGCGCGGACATCCAGGAATTTCACAATAAAATACGGGTAGCAACCACACCGCGCCGGTGAAAACAACTGCAACGAGCGCGGGCGTACGCGTACGTACAGATCAAACAAAAGGTTGTACATGATGATAACCCGATCCTCAGACTAGCTGGCTGGTGCGTGCGTACGTCGCCGGCGCCAGGGTCGCTGTTTTCACCGCCGCAGTACCTGTCGTTTTGCGAGAAACCCAGATGTCCGCTCTGCCCCATAGTGAAACATCAAACCACTTAGGCCTACATATGATCAAACTGCTGAGGAAAAAATCTAGGCATTCGTTTACAAAAACAAGTAACAGGCTTCCTCCTTACAAACGTAAAATACTGAACTATGGACGTCCATGGGACTTCTTACCCCACTGGCCGCGGATGGACTTCCATCAATGATCTAGCAGGCTACGCCTACGTGGGACTGAATCTGGGTCATCTCTTACTAGTAGGCGGGACAACTCGTACCCAAGTCAACTCGTGCCCCAGTCAAGTCGTTCCTTGCATATTATTATCATCAGTGGATAATCCTACCAATGGCTGACATGCCTAGTGCCCTAGCTCTTCTAAGTTGAGCGTTAACAGTAGGCTATTCCTCATTTAGTTTCACGATTTTGGACGGGATCGTCCAAAATCGTAAACGCTCCACTCAGTAATAGTAGAGCCATGGAGGTAGGAAATATGCCCCTGCCCACCCTGCTGGATATGCCACTGTTATTTTCCCTTCGCCATGTTCACTTTCACTTCATTTTGCCCGTAAAAATCTCCTATATCATAGCAAATTTTAATTTTACAATGATATAAACATCGAGGTTTGGTGTGATATAACAACACACATTGGCTAAAAAATTACTTGGGCATCTTCAGAAGTTTTTTTCGGGGGGGGGAGACGTCAATAACAAACTGCAGGGGGGGCCAATTTTCTCCTTTTTTTCTCAAGCAAATAATTATTCTATTTCATTTCTAATTTTCATATCTTTGGCTGTTTCCTCCCCATTTTTTTCAAGGTCCCCTCTTGAAGTTTATGCATAAGTGTAAATGAAAAGGCACCGTAATCCTTTCAACAGGCAATTTCTAAGCAAGGAGTTAGCCCCAGACTACTGGTCAGTCTACTGTGCTGGACGTCCCTCCGTAGTCGAGTGGCTACCATGGAGTCAAAGTGGGCTGTCCCATTTCCTAATATGGAAATTCATCCCCCAAAACAGATTTATTTTGTTGTCTTTGTGTTGGAAATCAAGGTTGGTGACCCATCTTCACTGAGTTCCACCCTGATTATACATCCCAGAACGACGGCATGCTACATAGGATTTATGAAACTACCGAAAAATATTTGCCGCGGGTGAAATTGAAATCTCGCCACTTAGAGCTAGACATTCAATGTTTCAACTCAGTCGCCGTGGAGAGAAAGTAATTCGGGAATTGTTTTTGCAAGTTGCCCTTATATATGCTTCCGTACTTAGGAAATAGAAAGACCACAATTTTTGTTGACAGACAAGAGTTACCAGGTTTAAAACAGAAATACTGTTTGTGTTAAAATGGAAAATAAAGAAACAGACAGATGGCTATCATGGAGTGGCGTCATATTCTATTTAATACTGTGATCATTAACTCTGTGACCAAGAAAGCAGTGGGGTCAGATGTACATGTACATGCAACAGACAATCTCTGTTCTCACAAACAAAAGGTAACATACTGTAATCTTTATTATGACAGTAACACTACACAAAACTTTACATGTACAGGTTTTTAATAAAAACTGAAAAGCACATAGGTGATACTTTTGCATTTTGCTTTCCAAAATTGAACAAGCTTTCCAGGCTATTTAGACAAAAAATAATTCACTTCTCACACCGTAAGAAATGAAATATGTGGAATTTAATGTACCTGTTCTGTTCTCCAACATTTTTCAAGATAATACGGTGGTCAAATACTTCGACTCCTGCATAACCATTTGGACTTGATTCATCAGTGAGGGGCTTGTGTGAACTAACTGAAAAATGTACGTGTCTTTTTGAAAAGAGTAAGGATATTTAATGGCATACACACAGTGAAACAAAGAATAACACAAGAAACTACATCTAGGCATCGCAACAGACAAAGATTTTGTTGAGAGGGGTACAGCGCTGTAGCCCTGTGTTAAAAACATGTACAATGGTACGGATTCAGATGTGCTTAAGTAGGCCCCTTTCAAGCTACAGGATTTTGACAATATAGTAAATGTACAATGTTTACTCGTATACTTTCCTATTTGTGTCTTCCCTTGCTCATTTTCCACGTCTTTTTCTCCGAGTGGGAGCCTTTTAAGCGTTTATCGATGAACTTCCAGGATAAGCAGCTACGAGAGACAAGACTATGTGCGACGAGACAACAGCTTGTTATAAACCTATTCTCAAGAGCAGGCTGAAGGTACGCAGGACACAACAAAACCAAGAAGTGCCCAAGAGGAAAACCAGCCAGGCTTGACTGCGATGTTTCTCACCTTTTCATTTCAGAATATAAATGTTTATCTCTTTGGAAAGGGGCTGAAGGCAGGGGGTTCCCCCCAAGCCGAGCAATGTAAGCAAACGTGATTCCTGGTTCTAAAACTGTATTCAAGACCTTGAGTAAACCATAGAGGCAGGACACAGGAGTTACAAACTCTGGCACTTCAAAGTGTTCCGTGATAGTCACCGCAGAGTCAGACGAATAAAAGAAAACATTCCAATGCCCGATTACTGCCTGCATCTTAGCCTAACAAGCGGGGCCGGTAATATCGTAGCAAAAGTTGTAGTGTTTTGCTTGCAATTAAATACAAATTATTGCTGTGACCAGGAAATACAGAGAAAAGTCCTTGAGTAAGAGAACTACTTTACCGTCGTGAAAAAAAAAGTTATTTTGATACACTGTTCCATTTTCTATGAACAGTTTTTAATTTAATTCCCCTCCCAAAAATACATCAGTTTTCAATTCGAAGACTAGGTACGAATTTGGCTAAAAGTAAAGACTGGCCAACATAATGTTGACCATTACAAGAAAGCTAAGTACATATGGAGTAAAATGCGCTATTTCATCAAACGGAGTGATCACGACATCTCGTAAAACACACTTTTGTACAAATGCCGTAACAAAAATGATTCAAACAAAACACAAAATCTTGTAAAAAACAGAGCTATTTATTCACAAAATAACCCCAGAAGAAAGAGCTCATTAAGGGCAATGACTGCACATATAGTTTTAAGCACTCAGCGTAATGGCAAGCAAATGCGCAAGCATTACACTGGATGTTGTTATGAGATCATACCAAACACCGACAAACCATAAAATATTCAATTTCCTACAACTCAGTACACGAAGTTTTAAGGATGCAGATGTGGCGGCGTTCAACGGCACAAAGGGGTTTTGTGGTTGTGAAACAGATGGCGCGTAGCAAGCGCTTGCTGCGCTCTGGCTATGGACATACCGAGCATGCCAGAAAGCGGTAGCAGGCCAGATGTTACAGCCAGGGCAGTTCAAACTCCTGTGTCCTTCCTCTATGAGTGGATGAGCAAAAATGAAAGCAGCAGGTTGCTGGTGTACATTTGACTTGGCAGTTGATTTGATTTTTGGGGTAAGATTTATGAGTGGCTGCATACACTGCTATGCAAGGGAAGTGTCAAATGCTTATCAAGCAATGTATAAGTTCTTCAGTAGTCATTTCAGCGTGCTGCTCTCCCACACATTCGCACAAGTATTATACACAAATCAAACATGACTAAAAAATTTTGATTTGTTTTAAAACGAAAGTCAGGCTTTGTTACTTTGCCATGTACATAAACTACAATCCTCCAACAAGAATTGAACAGCAAACATTTCTATGCAAATGGCTGGGCAGTGATCAAGCTTTCGAGCTCCAAATGTGGGCAAAATCCTCTTGACTTGATCGTTACACAGCCTGTTGGCACCCTTTTAAATAAACACAGCTCTAGAGAAGTTTTGAAACATTTGTGAAAAGACTTCACCCGTGGTTTTGCACAATTTCTTGCCTGTGACAGAAGAGAGCCCCGAATGAGCATACATGTATCTCGCTTTTCAATTCTGATCCTGACCACAGAGCTATATTAAATTACTAGAGTGTTGGCGTCTCTATTCCTTCCACAGAAAATCTATGACAGGGTCCTCATCAGTGCCGACATTTTGAAGTCAAGTGTACGCTTGTGGGATGAAATGAAATAATACCGAACCTTTTTAAAACTATGCATTATATATGCAGTACATGAGTACATTGTATAGATATATGTGAGCATATTTTCTATCAGTAATATGCCGCTTTATAAAGCTGCAGCAAATTTCACCTGCAGAGCAGATGCAAGCGTGTTGGTATGGTTTACGTCGAGCACAACCAATTGCTCATTTACTGATTGAGCATTTAGGTTTTTGGCTTGTCAACTTTGTTGACACATTGTTTTAGAGTACGGCTGCAGATATGCAAATTGCTGTGCAAAAGCCGTACAAAATTTCTCATATGATGCCCGAGTTGCGGCAAACCCCCCCCCAATTGCGGCTTCTTTTGTGTTGGTGGAATCTTTGGAATTCCTTTCAGCTTTCTGAGTGGGGTGCAGTAGGCACAATAGCCATAGGGTATACGGCTTGTGCACCACATGGGGGGTGCCCCTTTACCGTATAATGTACTGGGAATCAAATTTCTAGCTTTCCATCAGCCAAGCAGGCTTCACGTTGCCGTGCCGGTTAGCGCTCTGGTTATTTAATATAGCTCTATTATCTTAGCACATACCACAAAACCAGATACGTGCATTTCTTGTCTTGTTTGGCCGAACAATTCCAGGACGTTAGATGTTCAAAAGAAAACAAGCGAAGTCAACTGCTGGTTCGAGTTACGACTTTTTTTTGGATATTTTGGAAGTCTCCAAGGCCTAAATATCAAACAATCTTCTCCAGTTCTTCGGCATCGTCCGTGCTCAATGAGAGGATCTTCCGACCTGCAATCAAACCACAGAGAAACAAGATGGTTTCAACTAACAGTCACAATGTATGCAGCGCAGACGAATGAGAGGACACAACTCCTGGTGAAACCATGAACGGATCCATGGCATCCAACAGGGACCATCACCCCCCCCCCAACAAAAAATAAAGCAAAGTTTTGATTCTGGTAAATAAGGACAGAAAAGGTATTTTTGGTCTGTTTCATCTCCAAAAGTGTTGAAAAAGCCTATTCCCGCCACACTGCTCAGAATGACCATAAAAGTTCATATGAAAAAAATTGTACATATTTCTTTGGCCTGCAAAACAAGTTGGGTACCCAAACAGTGTGGTTCTGAATCCGCCCTTGGATGAAACGGTGTTGTCGAATGCTAAGGGGGCCATCCATGTTTTTTTCAATCGTTTTCACCTGTGTACAAACTAAATGCTGAGGGGGACGGGGTTGCCATAAACACTTCTCAAGAACAGTAACAACATTACCTAGCATAAAAATCGTCACTTTTCCTCTTCAGTTTGTAGGCTCACGGGTAAGGAAGTGAAAATGATCGGGGGAAAAAAATGGATGGTTCCTGGTTCTTTGAAATGGCATAAAGTCTAAACTACACAGACAAGGACTGACAGAAAGTGATTTGTGGCGCTATATTTTACACTCTGACACAATTCTGATTCCTGTTTGGGGCTTTTCATAATAACAGGAATTGAACGCAAGGGATGGTCCGTCTCAGCCCAGCATCTCTGATAAATTGCTCGGGTTTCAGCACCTTTACTGCCCCTACTGTACACCGCTTGTCCGTTCTAAGTGAACACGGTCCCACTGGAAACCACGGTGTCAACTGTGCTCTGTTCATCACACTGCGTCTGTGTAATTGGGTCCTGGCAGATGGGATGCAAGTCCTCAGACAGAGATTACGGTGGACGGTCGATAGTTACAAGGAACATTTTCAACTCACCAAAGTGTCGCTCAATTTGCTGGAGGATGTCCATGCTCCTGGGCCTGTCCACAAAGTTGATGGCCAGACCGTTCTTGCCAAAGCGTCCTGTCCGGCCAATGCGGTGCAGGTATGTCTCGCAGTCCGCCTGACCACTGACGTCGACTGGCAGGTCAAAGTTCACCACTACAGTGACCTGCTCAATGTCAATGCCTACAGGAAATAATTTTGTCAATAATTTCCATGTCGGTGTATCTCAGAACAGTACATAATTCATTCATCTGGTACGTATAGTTGGATCTAACTCTCGAAAACTTTGTGAATGTGACAGTGTCTACTTTTGTATAATTACACAAAAGTAAATTGTCAAGCATCAAGCTCACATTTTAATTCTAGAACATTCTGCTTTCTAGAACTAAGTAACACAAACATTTTGGGTTCTAAAGTCTAGCCCCGTTTGGTTATAGAACCGACAGTCACAATAACATTTTGGGTTCTAGAATTGAACACTCTTCAGATTTCTGGGGACAATGTCTGAGAACCTTGCCAGTACTTAGGTTATGGAACCAAAAACCACATTAACATGCTTGGTTTATAGCCCCTTAGATTTTAAGGTTCTAAAACCAGTGCCATACTAGCATTTTGGGTTCAAGAACTTAATACCATAAAGACCATACGGGTGCCACAACTGGAAACCTTATTGAAATGTGGGTTCTGGAACCAGGAACCAAACCAATGTGCCCGGTTGCTGAACCAAAATGCCATTACTAACCTCGGGCCATGACGTTAGTTGTGATCAATATCTTTTCCTTGCCATCTTTAAAGCGCTTCAGGACAGCCAGTCGCTGCGAGACCTCCAACTCTCCGCTGAGCAGCCCCACGGCATGACCGTCTCGAGTCATTTTCTCTGCCAACCAGCTGGCTGTTCTCTTGGTCTGTTTGAGGTGTAGTGAGAACAAATCTGTCAGCTCATGGTAAAAAAGTTCGGTCAATTAACCCTAACTCTATCTGCCTTGAGCAGAAGCACCTCCTTGTCGTTCAACAAGGGGTGCTCCATTTGTTGGTAGCAATGAGACCGTGACAGGTACGTTTCCCAGTCGTTCATGAACCAGCAACATTCAGTTCCGAACAGAGGAGCCTCCGTTGCTTAGAAAATGGCATTCTCTCTTAATTCGTCTAGCTCGAGGCCCATAGGAACTTCCTAAAATCAGCCCACTGCATCACTGCACACTGGCCTATAATTAATAAATTATCAGTGTAAGTGATTGAAATATGTTGAGATATTTTCAGAAAAGGCTACATGACCTGACAGAGCCAGGGCCCAGAGTCATGAATATCCAACAACTGCTATTTGTCGGGTTGGAGTTGATGTAAAGGTGTATTACGAATTCAGGTTGGAGAGAGAAACAAATCCGGAGTAGTGCAAGATGGAGGGGACCTCGCAGAAAGAAAGAAGATTTCACAAGCCAGGCATTTTGTAACCATAAAAAAAATCAGTTCAGAAACTATGGGAAGTCGGGCATATCTTCCCCCGTCCCATTGTGAATTATGAAGCCCTCAGGTCTGACCTGAAAATACCGGCACACTTTTCTATGGCCCACAATGCAAATCAGTACCAAGACTTCTTTGCCCCATTTGACATGAGTTATTAATTGGTAAAAAGAAGAAGACCATAAATGTATTGACCTTTACCCTCCTCAATCCTCCAAAATCCTTTGGGCGGTTTTGGAGGATTTGGCAAAGGTGCATTAGACCGTATGTTGTTTGCACAAATTCATTCCGATGTTTCTTTTGAATCAACCACACAGCTCAAGAATGCCATTTGCACTGCCTCAACACAACAACAGTAAATGCCGGAGGATTTTGAAGGATTGAGGCAGTAGGCACACCTCCAAAAAACATTTTCAAGAAATTTTGGAGGATTGAGGATGGTTCCTAGTAAAAAGGCCTAGGGGGTTAGGGTTAATAGTGTAACATGCCAAGACATGATTTTCCACTGAAAAGGAATAAAAGTGAAAGAAGTGTTATGACCTTTGCAAACACACAGGATTTGGGATTAAAGTAGTGATGGAAGCTCCCTTTATTGCTCCTAAGTTGAACAGACAACTTGCTTTTACAGCTATCTATCCTTTAGAGATTAGATATTAAGGAGTGGATGCAGTAATATGAAATCACTTGACTAAACCAACAGAGACAGGAAAGAGGTGGACGGCAAAAGCCTTTTAAAGATCAGGGGTGTGGTTTCAAAGCTGTGACCAAAAACATGTTCTGCTCTGGTCATTGGTTGGTCCTTTTTGTGTGATTCTGGTCATGCCTTTGTACTGTCATTGTTCCAACAAGAACCGAAAGGTCGGAGTTGGAGTTTAAAAATGGCAGAGAATAAGCCTACGGTTCATTCCTTGTTCCAAAACCAAAAATGACATTTGCCGACAACACTGTCTCCTATTGTGTCTCTGGCAAACTACCGTTTCTTATTTCAACCTTTTTATAGACCATCTTAACCATGTTGCTGGTTACTGCTTTGACTTCACAGACCTGCTTCTTGTTAGGGGTATCAAAAAGACATCCCCCCCCAAAAAAGCAGGATTTATCCCGCTGACCTGGCAGAAGATCATGGCTTGACCGATGGTGACGGCTCCGTAGATGTTGGACAGGGCTTCATACTTGTCCTTCTCTGTGGGGCACAGCACGTAGAACTGCTTGATGTTGTCTAAGCTCTCTTCCTCCCGCCGGAGTCGGATGACGACTGGATCTGACACGATCTTATTGGCAAACTGCATGACCGAGTCCTCGTAGGTGGCTGAGAACAACATCATCTGGCAGGTGTTGGGAAGTTTCCTAATCAATGAAAAAACAGAGGAAGTTGCTACAGTGATGGCACTTTGGACTGCTTACTTTCTACTTCTGTTGCACCAATCTGCAGTATTTGGCAAAGGAAACAGACCAGTTCACAAGGGGTGCATATTTATGAGGCTCTGCAGTGCCTCGCTGACTTCATGAAATCTGAAGCCCCTTGTAGACTGTCAATGCCTAACGTACAATGATGTAACTAAATAATTTAGAAAGTCATTCCAGTTTTCGCAACGATAGGCATTACAAAAAAACAAGACCAGATTGCCATAAGCCTTAACACATTCAAATTAAGCTTACACATATTGAAACTGACATACAACATATCACAGCTCCACATAGAATCTGGTCTACATTGGCACAAATCTGATGATATTTGTTCAATCCCATTTCCCCAGGCTTCCAAAATTCCATCCTTGTGCAGGGCACCATTGGCCCATTCACAGCACTCTC
>NW_019091521.1:78503-171418 GCF_001949145.1 Acanthaster planci
AAGGACTTTTAAGCTCCAAAGTGGCTCTGGCAACTTTTTCACAGAGTGGGTTACAATTACATATGACTCTCTGGAAAGTGGCTGGAGCGTCTGTCATAGACTCCTGTGTAATTTCAAGCCGCAGCCAAGTATCTTGGACACGGCCCGACTCTTTACCTCTGGATACGTATTGACTGGTCTTGGTGTCCCTGCGTGGCGATCATGACGTCCGCCTCGTCAAGCACAAACACACTGATCTTGCTCATTTCGACGAAGCGGAACTTGATGCACCAGTCCAGCATAGTGCCCGGTGTGCCAATGACAATGTGGTGCTCGATCTTTGTCCCCTTGGGAACTGTGGGTTAGAGTTGAAGAGGTCGGAACAGACAGCTCTGATCAAAAACTTCTAAAATTGGGCCAGTTAATATGCTCAACAGATTTTTGACAACCGCATTTCCCAAACACATTGTCAATTTCTGAGAAGGTATAACCGAGACAGTTAGGACTTTGTGGGGAACTTTACGCATGTATTTGAAAAAAGGCTGGAAAATTTCTGACCAGAAGCAGGAAAACCCCTTATTGCAGCAGAGCCTTGAGAATTGCTTATCACAGAAGTATCTTTTGTGGGGGGGAGGGCCGGGGAAAGGAGAAGGCAGGCAGAAATTCTGGGGGTTCAAAGCCCATTCAATCTCTCCCTTCTTTGGTCTGCCAAACACCCCTAGGTAGTGTTAGCAAATGTAGGCCCGGACATGCTGTGCCTACAAGGCTTTCTGCTGGATGTTGCTCCATAGATCTGGAAGCGAGAGGGTGGCGGTGGTGTGCCTTACGTTTGTTCCCTCTGACCGCGTAGATGATCTTCAGCTGCGTCATGTTCTTGCCCATCTGTTCCACCACGGCGCCGATCTGCATGGCAAGCTCCAGCGTGGGCGCCAGGCAGATTGCCTGCAGGGTCAAAGTTGAAATAAAAGGTCAACGGAGGGAATACCGCCCTTCATCCTAAAACGAGCCGGATGGGACGGATTAATCACACTGGATGTCTTTACAGGCATGCCACGTTTTGAAAAGATTAGTCACAAATGCTGAGACGTCGCGGTGAAATCTGCCCAACCCGTTTCCCCAGCTGAGGGATGAAATAAAACCTGGTCTAATAGTGGTGAGCTTCTCTTACAAGGTTCCAGCAAACAATACTTCCTAAATACATCTGACAGACTATTTAGACAGTCCTTTGAAATCTGCCAATTTCTAGGAGTGTAATGACAAATTTAACTTTCCACATTGAATGGGCAGCATTGATCGATGAAAACTTTGTCCTTTAATCCCCCTTGCCGTGTATATGCGTAACACATGCCAAACATACCTGTGGCCAGTTGTTGCTTACGTTGACCCTACTAAGCATAGTAAGGACAAAGGCAGCTGTCTTTCCTGTGCCGCTCTGTGACTGGGCGATCATATTCTTTGGTCTGTTCAAGGCACAAACAAGGGTACTTTTGTAAGTTGGTGTTTATATCCACAGCATTGGGGTGTCCTTGGGATATAGTGCCTTATCTGTTACACAATGCAACTATTGATTTTTTTTGGGGGGGGATATATGCCAATATATGTCAATTTTTGTTAACTCATACTGTGTTCTGATGGATTGACCCTTGCAGTATAGACAAAGCTGACAAGACGCCATTCCAAGGGGCCATTTACAGTCACGCAGCCGTCTCAACCTGAGCGCGCTCACACTTCGGCGACTGACTACTGCTTATTGGTCAGCGAGGAATTTCACGAGCGTGCACCGCCTGCGTGCAAACAGGATGGCCCCGTAGCAATGGCTTTTAATTTTGGTTGTTGGATTTGTCTATTGGATGGATGCAAAAACTACAGAGGGCGCCGACGACTCCACAGACTAATACAGCCACATACAGATTACCGTATACTTGGCAATGGCTTGCAGTAATGCATGAGTCCATTGGGAGTGGCTGAAGCCACTGGCTTATGGTTTCCATGGGTGCACATATTATTTCCAGCCATAGCCTAGTAAATTGAACGAGGGGATTTGTAATGACTGGTACTGAAGTGAGTGGAATGGGACAAAAAATCAATCCAGCCGAGTAAAGATGATCTTCATGAAGTCCAACCGTCAGATTTGGGGAAAGGCGCACTTCAAACAAGATAATGGGTGGGTGGTGGGTGAGTGTGTAAACCCCTTCAATTGTGGACCTATAACAATAGGGGACAATAGGGTCCATGGTTGCCGAAGAGTCCACGGTTAGAAAACGTGTACAAAACAGGTCTTCCGAAAAAGTTAAAGTATGAACAAAAGAGGAACAATAGGGAGTCCACGATTGAAGGCATTTACACACTTGTGTGAGTGGTTGGGTTTGAGAGGGTTGAGACAGGCGAGTGAGTGAGTGAGCGAGCGAGTAAATGAGCGAGCAGCAGAGTGAGCTACTTACGGGTCTGCAAGGAGAAGAGGAAGTGCTGTTTCTTGGATCTTTGAGGGAGCATTGAAGCCCATCTCATAAACGCCTTTCAACAGGTCAGGCTTTCTGGAGAAAAAATGGACAGAGAGAAAAGAAATGAAAACCTGGGTGAATTGAAATGGTGAAATGCTAACATTTGGTTCCCTTAATATCACCCAATTTATCTGAATTTACTGATGGTAGGAAGGTTTGTAGCATTGTTAACTTTGAAATGAATGACAATTTTAACAGAAAACATTAAAAAATGAATACATGATGCCGGATGACGTCTAGCTTTCACCTTGAGGCCAGTTTCGACTTCTGGTAAATGCAAAAGCGGGGGTCGAAATTAACTGTGGTCTGCTGGCCCAGGGCCACCAAAAATTCATCGGGCCACTGCATTCTCCTAAAACAATGCCCCCGTGGGACAGTGGTCATTTGAGGAACATTGCCACATTTTCAAAACTTTCATCACATTTATGACTCATGTTTCAAATCACTGGCGCAGGACTTTCAAGTTCACGGTATAATTCCACAGTCCGTGCGGCCGGGCTTGTGTGCCACACACACACACGTAGCGGCGTGACATGCTCATACATGTACACATGGGGCAGGCACCTACCCCGGTGTGTTAGCTGGTATCATTTTCTAGCAATACCAGTTTAACGTTATCTCCTACGGCCACCAATGAAACCTTTACAGGTCATATCGCATTGAGTCCGATCATCTAGTACAAGCAATATTAACCATGAATTAATTTTGTGAACACCAAAAATACACATAGACAACAAAAATTGTGGGAATTAACTTGTAGAAATGTTCCTGCGACATCTGTTTCCGATGTGCAGCTGTAGAGTTGCGTGGTTGGTTGGTTGCCGCATTATCATCATGGCTTCCTTGGCAGTGGCACAGTGAGCGGGAACCAGTGAAACCTTGCTTCTATGCATCGAGCAATACTGCTTGCATGTTTTTGCCAGCACGATAGCGAAATGCGAAGGGAACTTGCGAAAATAACAGCAACTTTCTTTCCAAATGTGGCAAACGTAAGCAGGCAAAACAAAAAATACAGTTTTTTAGATGTGAAAAAATTGTTGAGGTGTTTTGTGAAGAGAGGAAAGACAGGATTTTTTTTTCAAATTTTAAAATGTGTTTTTCTAACTAACTTACCAATATAAAGAAGCAGAACTAGTTTTTGGGGACCTTAAAAAGTGTATTCAAATCCAGCCAGTCTGGCCAATCAGCTGTTTTGGTTAGAAGTTCAACTGATGCACATGGGCATGTGTGATGGGCCTGATCGATTTCATTACATGTACTCAACCTGGGCAATCAAATTTTCACAAGGGCCAGTGCAGGGCACTTCCCCACTGGCCCGGTGGGGCACTTCCCCACTGGCCCTGTGGGGCACTTCCCCACTGGCCCTGCGGGCCACCAAGAGATTGAAGTTGATTTTGACCCCTGAAAAGGGAAATGCATTTGACATCCTATGACATTTGCTCCAGTTGGATGTGCACAACTTTTGCAAATTTGCAGCTATTCAATTAAACTCCATGTATTTAATCTGACTTCACAATTTAGCATTCCTGTTCCCTGTCATGTCGAGTATGAATCTGTCTTGAATAATGAAGACATTTGAAATGACACTTTATATTGAAAGCAATCGTTTTACAATTCTGTCATTTTTGAAATACCACTTTTATTTGGATTCACACTAACTTGAAATAACAGTGATATCTGAAGTCATGGTGAACTTTCAAAACTCTCTTTAATCTAGAATCAAACAGTTATTTAAAATCACACTACACATTGGGGGCAGAAAGGCAGAGCAGATGGCTCATATTTTCAGGCAGTGCACAAGCACTGTGGACAGGAACTAATCTCTTCACTTTTTTCTGCTGTCGCTGGGGCTCGGGAAGATGAAATATGAAAAAAAAAAACCTTTTACTCACAGATGAAGCTCTTCGAAGGATTTGACGGAGTAGAGGGGGGAGGTTGGATCTTTCTGTTGGACCTCCAGCTGGGTCTGTGAGATGTCCTGGAGCCTGTTGTGGAGGGCTTTGTTCAGCAGTGAGGCATCTGCCGCTGCCTTGGCAGCTGGTCCAAAAAAAAAAAAAAGGAAGTCAAGAACTTCGGCTCCCATAAAAGTAAATCTGCATCCGAGTCTATTGTCTGGAGCAAGAGCTAGGTCTTCACTCCGTCGGAAATATGCGGAGATGCGCTGACAATAGACATAGCCACGGATCTGCATGCCCATTTTGGACACGGCAAAAGCTTGGAGTTTTCTAGATCTTCAAGTTTACGATCATTTTCCGATAAATAATAATCAGTTAGTTCTTCAATCAATTAGTCCTTCCCCTTTTCAATTAGGATTGGGAATAACTGAATGGCTGATTTTCTTTTTGGTGACACGCTTTTTCCTTGTAGGCCTAAGAGCTAATCAAGAATAACAAAGACGAGGCAGCTGATCAAAGCAACTCAGTGATCAAGTGGTACGATTTCTTCACTAGTAAGCAGGAGGTCATGGGTTTGAGTCCTCTCGAGTACGAGGCTGTGGAAAAAAATTGGACTAAAACTGTTCAAAGGACTCTTGCGAATCGGTTGGCAAGTAATTAATCAGCAAACTCCAAATGCAAAATGACATGACTTTGAAAGTTATTTCAAGTATAACTACACATGACAATTCAGAAACAGCCCTTTGAAGTTTAGAACACACATCCAGGAGTGAGACTGACCAATGATAAAAATAGCTGAAAAAAGCTGGAAAAAGGCATAAAGAAGCTGAACTGTGAAAATCTCCTATACCTTAGTAGTACACAGCCAGTGAGGAAAAAAAGCTGAAATCCAAAACAGAAAAAGCTGAAATCGGCTAAAAAGCTGAGAAATCTCACCCCTGCACATCTTAGTAGAAATTTCAGGGTTCTCTCTCTACAACGCATAGTTGAATTTTAAAAACAAATGCGTAACTTTCTGCCATTGTGACAACACAGTCACCGTCTTGATATCAGTTTTGCAATCTACAATATTTTCTGACAATTCACTGGCCTTCCAGAAAAGGCTCCCTTTTCTCGAGAACTTCAAAATTTTCTTTTTGACCAATAAGAACCCCAATTATTAATATCAATTCAACCATCTGTGTCAGCAATCTGGACTCGACTTTCTGAGGAAGGCAATGATGTTTACATCCAGTGTGCATTTATTGTACTCCATACCTTCGTCTTCATCTTCTTCCTTCGCATTTGTATCACCTGCCGATAAAAGGTTGCACCTGTTTAATCAATTTTCATCCCCTGTATTTCATGCCTCATCCCCCCCCCAAAAAAAAACTACGGTCGAGGGCGATTTGAGGCAGATTGTAAAGGTAAAACAACACAGTCTGATTGAAAACTATTGCTTCGCTCTCATTCCTTCCGCTAACTTCCCCTCGTGTCTTGTAAGCCCTTTTTTTTAAATACTGCTTTTTGTAAATGGCCTGCTTGGAGTGAACGGCAGTTTGAAACGTGTGGTATGCAAGACACCAGGTATAAGAGTAAAGCATACGTAAGTCTTGCAACTTCACTTTTTTATTTTTTACATTTTACAAGTAAACCTCGGGGTTGGCTTGAATGTACATGTTATGGGAAATGCGCATAATTACCCAAGTGTAGTGCCCAATCAGCGCACTGTTCCCAAAAGTTTGACTAGTTACAGCGCCCTCAATTAAAACACTCAAAAGTCTCCGCTCTATGTGTTTGCGACAAAATTTGGCCTAGAGTGTGTCTGTGCCTGCCTGGCACCTGTGAGTGACCAGATGAGAGTCCTATTTCCCCAGGTTTCGGGAAATAGAACCTTGGGCACTCACAGTCCCTCAGGCTGCTCAGCCGTACACCAGCGACATCACTGCCACTCCGTATGTGTCTTCATATATAATTATTATTTGCAGACATGTCACTCAGACCAAACCTGTGTTCTGGTTTGATGCTTCTGTCTTGTCTCCTGAGGCATTCTGCTTCTCCGTAGCATTCAATCTGATGTTCTCCACCTACAAGACAGATTGGAAGCAACAAAAAAAGCTAGACAGTAGTGGGATGGTAACCCTGGATTACCCAGGACACCGTGCTACTTCAACGTCTGCTCTGACCAGAAGCATCCCCGCCTCCAGCAAATGAAGAAAACTATTGTTTTCAATGTGGTTTTTGTTCTTTTTCAAATCTTGTGTTTTCTTTCCATAGAAGTCCTGTTTTGGGAAGAGTGCCATATCTGTACACATCACTTGACACCCAATGTACAAACTCTATCAGACTAGCGAGTGTAAAAAAAGTGTGTGTTTTCTAGGTAAATGTTTCAATGTTTACCCTGCTTTGTTTGGCTTTTTGGGACATGTCCTTGCATTCTGATGGCTGATGTATTACTACAGAGAAAACAGGATAAGTGATGTCAGTATGCAGATTTCTTCCCAACTTTGTTTTAATATCCTAGACTATTATTTTACAAGGGAAACTAGTCATTCGTTACAGAATAATATGGTTCATGTTTTCAGTGCTGTAGATTAAACAGAAGTTGATAACAACCAGTCTAATATGCCATAACGAGTTGCAATGGCATTTTTTTACAATATTTATTGCTTTGTACTGTTTTGTGAAACAAAATGGCTTATACAAGTTTAGGTTTCAGTTAAAAGATGACATTGTTATTTCTGTATAGGCACAGAAAATGTGCCAGACCAGTCTGCTGGTATTTCTGCGTAATTCCCCTTCAAAATGGCTTATACAAGTTTAGGTTTCAGTTAAAAGATGACATTGTTATTTCTGTATAGGCACAGAAAATGTGCCAGACCAGTCTGCTGGTATTTCTGCGTAATTCCCCATTTAAATGTGCATGCGTAAGACAGTACAGGACTGATGGAAGTTTATGTTATATCTAGATTGTGCCATGCCGTGCGCGGTGCAGTCAGTCTTGAGGCCTGGTCTGGTGAGTGAACAGCGCTGTGTGTCCGCTCCTCGTGTGTGTGTGTGCTACCACTGCGAGTCTGTGAGCAATTCAGGTACTGGTTCCGCAATCAATGCAATTAGTTACTTTAGTAACCGTAATGTATCCGCAGTGGTTGACTTTTATCTGTCGAGTGTACTGTACTTAGTATGGGTCAGACAGGACCATGGGTAGAACAATACTGTGTGGGCAGAGTTGTAGGTGGAGTTGTCGAGGGTTATCAAAAGGTCACCGTTTATGTGCGTAGGAAGGTGGTCAAAGATTGGACAGGGAGACTGTCGGCAGATGCCCCGGGTTACCCATTTTTTCGGTTTAGTTAGCACCAGCAATTCACTGATATCTTGGGTGCAGTCACCCGAGTGAGAAGTGCTTACACTTATCAGCTGAAGTAGAGTTAGGATAAAACTTTTTTCCGGACATGCCGGGACAAACGTTCTGTTGTGAAGTCTGCAAGTTTAACATCCTTAGTTATTTCGCTACTTAGGCCTGCTGGGAAAACTAATCAGACTTGACAGTAGGTGACAGGGGACTAAATACCCTCAGAATTGTGGTGTCCATCGTCCGCCCCAGTTCTAGGGGTAGCGAAGCCCTACCATAATTCAAAAGTGAACCAAAATGAAAATAGAGAACAAAGAATAAATGAAAGATTGTTCTTTGCTACACACACTGAACACAAGTTACGTTAACTGTGAAACTCTCACGTAGGCCTAGGCCTACCTTGTTGTTTTAGTCCAGGGTGCGAATCAGTAAAAGCATTAGGCCTATAAAAGCATGTCAAGTTAAGTTCCTGCTCAACGCTTTCTGCATGCTGCGCTGGCCTGTTGACAGGCATGCATCTGTGCATGGCCATGATGACACTGTCACTTTCTGAAATGACTTTACATACGTTTATACGTGTACTGTTAAACGGAAGAACAACTGACAATACAATGGAAGACGAACTTACTTTACTAGCTAACTCTCCTTTCTCCTGTTCTTCTATAGCTTTGTCCCAGTTGAGCCCTGACATCATGAAGTACGCTAAAATTTTTGACGGATTTTCCAGTCACAGATAAAACAGATTCTGGTCGCAAACGCACTCCTCAAGCAAGACGTGAGATGAGAAATAGTTATTGCTACTAGCGCCCTCAATTATGTTCATCTATTCTAGAAGCGCGCCCTCTTTGAGGGAATTATTTTTTGCTAGTTCAGCCGCTACTTTCACATTGGATGACTCAAGTGGCATGGCACCGCAAAGACTTTGACAAATAGCTAGTATACTGTCTTGCTAAATAACATTTTATTAAACGTTGTAAAGTTTTTAGGGAGGAGCTCCACATCCGACCACCCTTAATTTTCAACTTCTTTGAGCACAAATTTTTTTACAAAAAATAAGTTACAAGATTTTTTTGAAAACTGAAACCCGGACCTTTCTCCAGTGAAAACACAACTTTAGGAGGCAGTGGCGTAACTACGGAGGGGGGGGGTGCTTCACCTCATAGAAATTAAAGAATGAAACAAAGGGGTGATAGTCCGCCTTGGTCAGGGTTTTAACTGTGACAATTGACAAAACCCACTCAGTGCTCTCCTCCAGAAAATGAGAGCCCCTTGCAAAATATTTCCCAATTATGTCGCTGGGGCTGCGTGGGACATTACTGCGTAGTGTTACCAGCCCATTAATTGGCGGGTGAGCCCGGGCGTCACACTCCAGAAACGGGAGTCTTGTTCCTTACTTCCAAGAGTGAAGCCAACACCCAAGCCCCCCCCACCCCCATCAAATTTGCTTGGGACTCTGGGAGAGCTGTGACGGGGTTCGAATTCTTACTAAACTCGACAACAAACAGAAAGAGGAAAGAGAGGAGTTTTAAGGATGGGCCACTAAACTTTACAACTTGGATTCTGGGAAAGAGAAAGGCACCTGTCTCTTGTCAAGGGAGGTGGGGGAGAGAGACAGAGAGAAATAAGACACCTTCATAAAATCGAAGAATTAAAAATCCTGAATTTATTCTTGTTGGTCCATCAACATCGGTGTGTCCAATATATTCAAAATAATCTGATGGTCCCTTCAAAAAGTTGAGAAAAGAATCTAGAGTTTATCTCGGGTGTCAGCAATGACGCAATACTAGCATGTTGTCATGGGACACAGAGTCTACACTATTCCCTTCAAATGGACCACCCCCCCCAATGTTTCTAGCAAAATGTTTGTAGAGGGTGGCGAAATGACACTATGAACATATTATAAACTTATAACATGTTTTATTTATACATTTGTCTTCAAAAAGTAGAAATTTTGCTTAAAAGTTTAATTTTTTCTTGCATTTCCATGCAAAGATAGCATTTGAATCTTCACAAAAACTTGGGCAAAGATTGTGAAAATATAAAGCATCTGTGAACTCGTCATCTGCTAAATAAGGCACTTTTTTTGGAGGTTGCCAGGAGAGATTTTGAAGAAGAAAACTTATCTGTTCCCCTTGCCAGGAATTTGCATTTTATATTGAAGTGAAAACCTTACAGCTTACGCCAACGCAAACTTGTCAAAAGAGCACAACCGTATCAAATTCAACAAAGGTATTACGCTGACTTGGAACACATCTTAACTAAAAGTAACCTGGAATAGTGTTTAAAAAAAGCAACAAAATCAATTACATGAGGTATCAAAGAAGTATTTTATGAGTGTAAAAAATGACTATCAGCCAATTGCACTTTGTTAACACAATCACAATATTTATAATTGATACATATGTACATTTTCATGGAACAGTGATACTGATCAGTCCCATTATATTATGAAAACCTTTTATTAAAATAAAAGATATATGACAAACAGTACACCAACCTTTCAAGCAAGTATTACAAATATGAAAGTGAGCCTCGAAAATCTAGGATTTTTCTTGTAGAAAAGCTCTTCTTGCAAAGGTGAAACAAAGGCACTTTTCAACTGAAAGGTTTTATTACATTGCATAGGATGAAATTGCATATATGTGACTGGTACCGGCTAGTAACTTGCAGTATTACACCGATATGATAACAGTAAGGCGGTGTCCGAAACAAGCCTCCAGAGCTACCGCTAGGTCTAATGTCTGTGCGTCTCCACATAATTTCCAATAGAGTGAAGACCTAGACCTAGCTCTAGACAACAGATTCAGACGCAGCCTAAATCTTCATTTGCACTACAAACAACTGGTACCCACTCCTCAATGGTAAGCACCTGTTCTCATAGCACCATGCTGTACAATTTAATCTACATTTATTTACATATTGACAAAATACAGATTACATGAAACACATCACCTGTTTAAATATACATTACTGGGAATTATCATGGAGTCAGTAAGATGTGCTGGGTTACATTCTACTTGCAACTGGACAATTTTAACTGCCATTCAACAATGCCAACAAATTAAGGCAAAACGTGGCCACTATTTGGGCCAGTGGAGGCCCAAGAAATGAAAGTGTATCTTCCAACCATCTGGCGAGTAAGGACAGGACTCTATATTTAATTATGTAAAATTTTAGCAAACTGAAACCTTAACCTGGTCTTCAACCTGCAGCATATCCAGGATTCAGGTTGGGATGGGGAGTTTTTCTAAATCAGTTGCCAAAACTGCTTCAATTAAAAAAAAAAAACAGAGTAACACGTCTCTCAGGGGAGGGGGGGCGGTGACTCTTCCCCTTTCCTCTGTCCCCCTCTCCTAGATGTATCTGCAACTGTCAACATTTTGTAGAGAGAAATAAATGTAAGATATTTGCTGGACTGTGATCTGCAAACGTTCCAACACAAGGAACTACATGCTGGAAATACTAGTTATTGGTTGGCGGCTGCAGCCATTTCCTATAGATGCATGTGCTGCTCCCAGCCACAGCTAATTAATTTTGACACGGCTTATTGTAACCACTGTGAACACAGCGCTTGTGATCTGGCCGAAACAAGTGCACTTGCCTCGGAAAATCCCTTTCCTTCTACAAAGTCAAGAATAATAGGGCAACTGGAATTTGCCTGTTTCACTATCATCATCAACAAGCGAAACCTCATGTTTCCTGGGGATTATGGACTAATTCCTGGGATGAAACGGACTCAATCCTGCAGCTGATTTCACGAAACTTCATGCAATCGGGCAACTTCACATACACTACTTTTCTCTGCATATTTGAACAACAAATTATGACATATTTCATTAAAAGTTATGCACTGCTTAAGTCTGCAAGTTGTGCAATAAACGATGGCGTAACTTATGGAATCCTTTAGGATTTTACAATTTAATCATGTCTTGTCAAGGCTTATTATTGATTAACTTCACAAGGTTTATGCAAGAAGTGTACAACTTTGCATCTTGGACTTTACAAAAAACCTGTTTGGCTATGACAGAACTTTGAAATTTTCTGCCTGGTTCTGATGAAGAAAAGGCGAAAGGATTTAAAAAAATGGCAGCGGGAGCTCATTTCACGACTGCTTAATGACTTCTTTAATACTAAAAAAGGAACAGCTGCTGTAAATGCTGTGGTCGTCATCCCACAAGGTCAGTCAAGTTAAAACGATGTGCAGCTGAGCAATTCTTCATGAGATCAGCTGTAAGTACATTGCACAGCTTTGCAACAACTTTTTAGCGTAAGGGGTACGCGTGGCAAGAAGTTGTGCCAAGTTTCGTGAAATCGGCTGACCATCTCTTGCCCTTATAGCTGATATCTAAACAGCACCACTTTTTAGTCTGTGCAGTTTGTTTGACAGAACTGTCACACCACCTGAGCTCAGCTGAAAAGCATATTTCCTACTGACTTTTGAAGCTGCCGATAGCTGTGCACTGGTCAGTGGGTGGGAGGCTCCTCGTATGGTGGTTTGAGCTGGCAGTACTGACCGTCCAATGTGTAGCCCAGTCGGCGGGCCACTCTCAGCCGGATCTTGAGGGCCGGCCCCAGCTTCAGGCCCATGTTCTGCAGCAGGTGGTCCTCAGTCAAGACGGGCAGGATCTCGCCATCGATGGCCTGGTCTCTGAATACCTGAGGTTTGAGGATTATTGAATGGGGGAGCAAGTTTGAACATGGTCTTCACCTGCATCTTGTGTCAAGAGCTAGCTCTAAGTAGGGCTGCGCCGAATATTCAAACAAGAATCAACTTTCAGTTTGAAGTATAATGTACAGGGTAAAAAAGGTTCAACCTTTTGGTAAAAAAACTGCAATCTAAACTCTCATTTCAAGGTGCTAGGAGAAACTTCAATGCAGCTGATCAGCAGAAAGTGATGAGAAGTATGAACAGGAAAGTTCAACATTTAACGTCATGAATTTCGCTTTGCTGAATTTTTATACAAATATTGAACCAATCTTTCAAACAGTCAACACAATCTGCCAAAGAGCAATAAGTTTTGTGCCAATGTCTTGTCTCCTATTGGTAATGTAGCCCCCCCTTACGTTGCTCACCCTTTGTCCTTCCTCACCGGACACGCCCATTTTTGAGCACTCACCTGAACATACTCTTCGCATCCCTTCAGCGACTGGATGAACTGGGCCACGTCGTCCACCGTCCACTGGCTCATGTCACTGGGCAAGAACACTGCATCGTTATTTGGGGTCCGCACAGACGGACTGACGTCGTCCCCGCTGTGGGCGGAATTGTGGCCACTGTTGTTTCTGTTGTCAGGAAAGCCTGCACACAGAAATTATCAAAAAGGGTTGGGATTGGGTGTTGTTGTAGCACAATAAATGACGACCCCAAAATAAATACAGAAGGTTAGAGGGGCTTATGCTTCACTCCTTCTGTCTTTAAAAAAAAAAGATTTTGCTAGGATCAAAACATCAGACCCTCTAACCTTTTTGATGTGTGCGTTTGGATCACTGTAGCCAAACTGTGTGTAGCAGTTTGTGTATATTTACCTTTCTCTGCCCTAAAACTACAGGAAATTTATCCTGGAACGTTTTGATTGGAAAACACTTTTTCTTTGTTGTACTTTGCTAAAAGAAACTTTTGTTCCGGATCTGCTATCTACAGATGCTATGCTGGACTTAGTTTTAGCGGTAGACACAATACCAGACCAAAACAACGGACAGGAAGAAAAAAATTCAAATAGTAATGTGTTTATACTATCATTACAGAAAAATCGCACTATAAAATCACATTTTGAAAACGTTTTAAAAATCTAAAACCAGATACTAAAGTTGTGATTAAGTAGGTCAAATTCTTGGAAAACTTTCCCAGAATTTCTGGGAGGCAACATTTCTGGGAAATATTCTCATCACCATATTTACATTTACAGTAGGGGTAGGAGGAGATGAATAGGCAAGATGAGGAAGACTTTAAGGGATATTTATTTCAAAACCCCAGTCTGCGGTTGTACAATGAGCCTCCAACGGCATCCAATTTATTTGTACCTGGTGTCTTGGGCACAGCATCTGGTCTTGTCAGCTCTATCATTTTGACAGAAGGTGTTTTGGTGGTGGGGGTAAGCAAGGACTGTGTTCGTCTGCCCCCCTCCCCCTGACCAGTCAATGGTGCCTGAGTGCCTGTGAGGAGAGCGTTGCCGTTGATACGAGTTCCCGGTTGATGTGAGTGAAATCTGAAAAAAACACACATGTATACGTATAAAAATTGGTACAAAGCACAAATAAGGTTGTGTTACGACAGTGTCTCAGGAAATATTCATGCAGTCGACTCCCTGTACTCTGAATTTATTTGAGACAAATTTCTTGTTGTAATATATGTGACCTGTCACTACAAAACAAGCTGAAAGTCAGAATTTTTAAAAATTGAGATAATTTTAGTCAGCAGAAAGAGAGCTTTTCAATGGTATGCACATGAAAGAATTAGGGTTAAAGTATAAGGTGACAATGTGACATTATTCTGGCAGCTTTGCATCTTTATTTCTGACTTTGTTTCAACATTTCTGACCGGGCACGAATGATGTTATCATCAAAATTGCTGAGAAAAATGACATTTTTAAATATCTGATCCAAAATAACTTTTTCAAAATATTACAATATGCTAAAATTGTCCTCCACTTCAATATTTGACTTTGAACCCTCAAAACAGGAAAGAGCAGAAAGCAACTTTACGATCATTTTATTGTGCCAGGTCATATAAATCTCTGGTCCAAACTACATTGTGCTTAATTGTTTCCACATGGAACATTCAATTAATATGAACACAAACAACAGAAAAATTTGGTCAACATCAACACATTTATTGATCCTGTTGTATAAAAAGGCATTGTAAGCAAATATCTGCAATAGATTTCTTTTGCAACTTTGAAGACAAAATTTCATTTGGGCAAATTTGACCCTAAAAGCAAATAATGTAATTTAACGCAGATTATGGCACGGTCCCACAGACTGCTTCATAAAAAAGAAGTCAACTGTGTATTGTGCAAGAGTGGAGCTGTGTGTCTTTGTGTATCTAAGGACAGGACAGCATGCCTATCAGTTTGATCAGAAATCACACTGGTTCCAATGCCAGTTACGGAGCTTACTTATGAATGCTTGTTTTTATAAATGGACAGATCTCATGCCAGAGGTCATAAGAACAGTTCTTGCTGATGTGAGTCCAGTTTAGTCTGTGGTTACAGTGCCGTCCAGCGACCATGTGCTTTTTGCCCGCCTCGGCACATGACATCTATTGAATCTGAGAAATTGTCCACCAAATTCCATCAAATTTACGAAGAATTGGTTAAATTGAGGCAATAAGGTACGAATAATTGATAAGTATGATGATTATGTTAATGTGTAGCAGAATTATCAAGTACTTTCATGTGGGTTTTGAGGTTAAATTGACCGACATGTACAGTGCATGAACATTTTGGGTACACATGTAGCGTAGTGTTTATAGTGGGTGCATCTATGTACATTTGTAAGCTCATGAACTTTCCATCCTCGGTTCACTCGTTTAAGTAACTCAAGTGCTGAGTTGAGGATGTATAGATAATTTGGCTTTAAGGATTGTCTGATTATCTCAGGAAAGAAAACGGCTATAACTCCTTACACATGTAATTATGCAAGTTTGGGACACATGTGGTTCACTTGACATGTTGAATCTGATGTATGTGTCTTTAGATTGCAAGTTTAGGTCTGCAGTGTTCGTGGAGCTGTGTTGAAGTGTTGTCTGCTTAGTTAGGTTTTCCTTTTTCCTTTGTTTGTACAGTTTTCATGGAGTGTCTAACTACACGTGGAGTACGCCGAATTACATATGTAGAGTGCCCACGCAGAGTGACTCGCAATAGGTCGCTGATACGCATGGAGAGCTAATAAATATTGCTTCAAATGGAGATTACTCCAAAGTCAGATGATCCGGTGAAGTTCGTGTCAAGTTTGCGATCTCAGAGTCAACGACAAGAGTGGACTTGCAGCTTTGAGGGTTTTTTTGAGTGACAGATGCTAAGGCCATGGTCAGACTATGTACATGACAGCAAAGCTCTTGATAAAGTATCATACAGGGCCAGATCAGGTACTCTATAGGCCCTAGGAACCAGTGCTCCGGAGGCCCAACTCTGCCCAGGGCACCAGCACCAATTCCATGGCACTCCCGCCTTGCATTTCATGTTGATGTCAAGCTGTACATAAGAAACTAAATTTTAAAGGCCAATGACAAGTCTGAAGCTTTCCCTGAAACCAAAACTTCAAAGAGAGATGCTAAAATTTGTATAATCCTGTCTTGTGTGCACGTGGTTGTTGGTGTAGATGTGGGATTATATGGCAGACCGTGATTATTTTGTTGGCCCTCAAAGTTTTTGTAGGCCCCCAAATACTCTGGTGTGCCTACTGCATAATCTGCCCCAGGTCACTTTGTTGCAGCTAACTGGACTGTCATAAAGCTCGTATGTTCAGACGATAATTGGTTTTCAAGCATCTTACCTTGGTCTCAGACTTGCCTGTCCTTTCTGGAATGCTGCACTGCTTGAGGAGGAGACTAGTACAATGTGTGGACTCCGGCTTATCTGAAAAGTAGTGGACCAAACCTTTATCAAAAATACATGAAATGTTTCTACAAAAACATGGATGCATCCTTAGGTTCACTTTTACATGGTTCATGAAAAAGTGCTCCTTTTTATTCCGGGATGGGTCAGCCAACAATGTTAACTTTTCCTACTGCCATGTGCTAAACACATGGGCCACCACATGTAAGAGTGTAAACTATAAATGACCAGAAAACAAAACTCCAGATTGAATTGAATGGAAAATTTACACATCTACGCATAATGGATGTCTTTACCAGTATTGTGTTCGAGTCCATCACAAGTCCTTTCATGAGTCCCTTCATAAGTCCAGTCACAAGTCCCTTCACAAGGCCAGTTCATAAGTAACAGGGTGAACAATGACAAATGCACGCTTTTGTCACAGGTCATTTGAGTAGCTAATGTGAATTGACTGACTGAATTACTTGTGAAGGACTTGCGATGGACTCGAACACAACACTGGTCTTTACTTGCATGCCGAGTTTCAAGAGAAATGATTATGGGGCAGCCAATCTTGTCCTCCACTAGAGAAAGTTACCCCCCCCCCAAAAAAAACATCTGGCTCTTTTAGGGTCAATAAATATGTCTGGTCTGCATATACACACCTCACGTTCTTTGTCCCCGCCTCCGTGCATCTCAAAATGCTGAGGAGAGTTCTGCTTTCGGGACTTGTGCGCCATCGTGGCATCCTGTTTGTCGTAATTGGTGAGGGCCTGTGGGTCGCCAAGGACAAAGGATACAGGTGAACTCTGCCCGCTGCCGCTGCTCAAAGGAGAGTCGGGGTTGTTGGCACTTAGGTTCAGCGATTTCCGTGCATTTTCTGTGAGTGAGAGAGAGCAGAACCATTCTCAAAAGGTTTTCAAACAATTAAACAGTGAAGACGAATGAGTCACAAGTTGCTTTAGCCACTTTTGAGTTCAACGTCTTTAAAAGAATCTGGCCAAATGTAAAGCAATGGGAACTGAGATCATCTATCACCCACAAAATATCTATTTTCATCAGGTTATCAAACTGAGCTATGCATCGAGACTGAGAGCTCAGGGTCAGGGGTGCATGGAAGGCATTTTCATTATGCCAGTGTCAGTTTGCCGAGTTGTAACTTGTTCACCAACCTCGTGTCGTGTAAAGTGATAATGGCACGCTGCAGGTCATGCTTCAGGGGAAATAATGACGGCCAACGAATATCGTTTATGTACCAATTTTGGATTCATTTGTCAACCTATATTTGCCAACAGGAATTAATTATTGGGGCACAGCACCCCCACATCCCTCGGTCGCTATGCCTCTGCTCAGTTTGCTTCTTCCAGTACAAACTGGGGCACTTTTGAGGAAGCCTTGGTTTCATGACTAGAAAGACTAATAATGAAAAAACTAAAACTCAAAAGCTGCTCTAGGGACTTCTGTTTCATGTTCACAGAGCTGGTTACAAATTGCTCTGAACACAGACAAACTTCATGTCAAAACGGCTGAGGACTTTTGCCAAAATGCTTTAGGCCTTAAGAGAAAATCTCCCACAACTCTGAATCAGAGTTGAGTGTATTACATTTTTATAATGTACCGTCCACAGAGTTTCATGCACTGCCAGCCACCAACATTCACTGTATTGAACAGAGTCAGCTTCATATTTAAATTACATGCATTCCCCCTCGTGAGTCCAAAAGGGATTATCCACTGTTTATATTCGCACCAATATTCTGAGGTTCTGGGGAGTTAGCCGCCTGGAAGATACATCTCTGCTGCTCATCGTAAATGTCGCCCTCTGTGGGCGAGACACTGCGGGAGCGCTTTCCGTTCCTATACTCAGAGGGAAGGCTTCGCTTTCGGGGGCCATCCCTGGTCCCTAGCAGGTGAGAACCATTGGTCTGGTGGAGATGGTTGATGATTTGGTTCAGCTGGCTAGGCTCCGACTCCTGTCTGGAAAATGGAAAGGCAAAATTTTTTCCTCTTAAAAAACTAAAGTGTGAGACAACTGCTATCCATTTTCGGGGGGGGGGGGCAAAACTCTGTAAATTAAAAAGGCTCTAAGGTTCAATTCCCTTTCCAAGCCGGGCTAGCTCCATGCGCAGCGAGTACACTATACCAAGAGCCTCATGATGATTGGCCCAGCAAACTTAGCCTGAGTCAGCAAAGATGCAAAACACCACAGTTAGTGTGGGAAACATAAGTACCCTTTACATTCCACACGCAAGCACATTCCTGCACTCCTCTCACGTAAATATGCTCTGGATTTGTGCACACTCAGCTTTAAATGGGGGGGGGAGCAAAAGTTTTTCGGGGGAGGAGAAGCCTGACTTAAACAATTTCTTCATATCTTTCCAAGTAGTGTTTCTAAGAAATGAAATGAAGCAGTAAAATTCACTGGAACAATATGCCTCTTTTTTAGGAACGGCAAAGCCAGAGCTGTATATAGAGAAACGTAGTGCCAACTTCAAATTTTGGAACAAAATGGCTGTTCATTGTGCGTACAGTTGAGCGTGCGGCTATTGTGTACAAACTGTTCACACAAGTGTGTATCTGCCTGCAATTGGGGACCCCCTATTGTTCCTCTTTTGTTTGTACTTTAAAGTTTTTAGAAGACCACCCATATGTTTTGTACACAGTTGTCAATCGGGGACCCTCTGTCATTCGGGGACCTTGTTGCCCTCTATTGCTAAGGGTCCCCAATTGAACGCAGAAACAAACTCATGTACACTGGCGCAAACACCTGTCGGTTTGTTTCCAACAACAGTAGCACTTATGATGTTGCAAGTCTCTCTATACATGGCTCTATACATGGCAATATGGGTATATAGCCAGTCCCCACACTACCAGTGTGTGGACCTCCATGTGAACAGAAGTAGTTACTGCACAGCAAGAAGGGAAGACTTTGTAAGAGCCAATGATTGCAGCCTTCCTTGACAATGGTCCACATGAGCGTGCTGTGCAGTGTCACGCATCAACTCTGACCTCAGGCACCTACCCCAGTTTGCGTTTCTTCTCTGCTGCGCTGCTGTTCAGGCTTGTCAGGCAGCCATTGGAGGCATTCCTCTTATCGGATGGTCTTGTGCGGGGCTGGGGAAATAACAATCCAGAAGAAGTTGCTGTTATTAAAGCGAAATATTTCAAGAATATAAGAATTGAACCGTTTGGGTGAACGAGCAGTTTGCTTTCCACAGAGAGTCAAGCACAACTGTCATTAAAATGTTCTGAATGACGAATACTAGTCTTTGCCTGTAACAGCGAGGTTTTACAAGTCTCTAGTGGAGTTTTTGCCACCGGTTTCGAGGGTTGCATGCATGATTAATAGGAAATGTACCCTATTATGAAACTTTTCCACTTCATTATGAGATGAGGCTTTAAAGCCCAACGAGAATGGAAGCTAGGGAAGAGTTTGGACCCTTTGGACTATTTAAAGCTTCCATTTTGTGTCCACCCTATAGACGTCACATGCAGTCTTGAGGATAGGCATTTGACTGTGCTGTCCATATGCAGAGCCTTACACTACCTTGCAAAATTTTTTGCACCCTACACACCGAGTAACACCAAACTCACTTTGACAGTCCAGATCCCTCCAAAAATTGGCTTGGAATGAAAAAGGCCCACATGGAAAAATGATGGGCTCTGAAGCAAGCTAGGAAACATCAGCCAGCGCAGCCAACGAGAGCCATTTTGGCCTGCAGTACAAATTTTCTAGTTGGCTGCACAGATTTGTTTCTGACTTCAATTTCAGTATGAGAGCTGCAAGTGTTACTCAGTTACTCAATTAATCAATATACTGATTACTTAGTTAGACATTTCTATTCAATTATTCAAACCACTTTGTGACAGTAACTCCCAAAACACCATTTTGTGCTAAGGAACCATTAAAAGACTATATTTTGGGACTGAGTTAAAATTGCCTCATTTCCATCAGTACAAAGCGAAGTCCAAGACATAGGTGAGATTTGAAAAAAACATGGGCGCATGTCATTTTTGGGCAGTCAACACACCACCACCACCAATGGATGCACAAGGCAGATACCTGCAGCAGACCCCTGGACATGAGGATCTTGAGGCTTTTGCCCCGGTGACGGATGCTCCGTTTCCAGTCCTTGGCCGTCTCCCGCCCGCTGATGTACTGGAATTCGTTGGGTGTATGCCATCGATTCTAAATACAGTTTGGAAAGTTAAAGAGCCATCACAGAAATTTGAGTAAAATGTGAGCAATTCTTTTGAAATCCTCATCAAAGTAATTAATATGCAATAGTGGAGTGAAATTAGTTATTTTGACAAAGCAGTGTGCACACCATACAGCGAAAATGGATTGGGCTGTAAGCCAACAATTGACAATCCCAGATCAGTGCAGAAATACTTGTAACTTTTGGATTTAATTTCAAATACCGGTTTATGAGAATGTCTTTTTTGAGAAGATCTTAAACTTCCTTGTGTGAAAAGGATGCAAAGATTTAGGAGGTGTTTCATATGATTGTTTTGACGTGCCCAGTAAACCGCTGTGTCAGCTTTATACTTCCATTTCTTTCCTAACAAAGCTGTGCCGTTTGTTTCCCACGCCAAAAGCATGAACACAAAATGCTCTCCAATAGTGAAACTAAAAGTGATTCTTCAGGTAAAGCAAAGTGATGTTTGCACTCATACCTCAAACAATATGCTCTGGCCTTTGCTCCCCTGACATAGCTTGTCAACATAGAGCAGAGCTCTGTTCGAACCGCAATCCACTTCAAGCACTTGATTGCCTTCCATGTCCCGAAACGGCTGGTAGTCCTCACTTCGGAGCAGGTCCCCTGTCTGAGAATTAGTGAGGAAGTTTAAGAAATGGCGATCAGTTGATGAAAAAAACTATATAAACAAAGGAGGTACATTGTAATATGGATATACGTGGATGACATAAAAGTGGATGACAGTTGATGTGAGTGGATATATGAAATGGATTTCAATAAATGTGAGTGGATATAAGTCAGAGCATGTGGACAGCAAACAAAACAGGGCAAGTCTAGTTGGGTTGGGACAAAATCTGGTAGACAAACACAATTGATTAAAAGGACAAAAACCATAGACTAAGGAAAAAGTTAAAGGGCACGGGTGAAGGTTGGGATGCATGCACCTGTTTGGTACATGGCATTCGTCAAAGCTTAATGGGAAAAACGTGTACAGTGTACAGGCTGTCATAGGTGGGACTATTCTATAAAATTTCCCTTTCCATTTGCCAGCATCATTGGGTTTTCCAAGGGTAGAACTTCATACCATCATCCCAAAGTCTATGTTGCCGCTCATGGGCGAATAGCGCTCCTCATCCATCCCATTTACATATTCATGATTCAGGAAGTCCTCGTCATCTTCCTCATCCAAGTCCTCCTTGTCGGCAAATGCCGACCTCTCCAGGTGGCCTCTGTCCTCGCCCGCCTGGGCTGTGTCTGTGGTCTCGCTCATGGGCTCGGCCACCTCTATGATCTCAGTCTTGATTTTGATTTCTGCAGGCGTGGCTGGTGGTGGCGATTGGCTCACCCCGTCCTTGGGCAGGTGCCCTGCTGTCCCCTGTACCTGGTTGGCCATGACTTGCTTGGCATCAAAACCTCTTTTAAACAAAACAGACAGGATTTTTAAATTAAAAAATATGAGTTTTTGGCTGTAAAAGTGAGCATTTTAAACTTTGCAACTCTATCTTTTGTTACCATTTTTTGAACAATAGTTGTGGAATCGAAGTTTTACACTGCCTCTAGAAATCTGTCGGCTTCTGTGATCTGTCATCCTTCTTCTGTCTCCAAAAGTTTTTGGTTTTAATTGTGACAATTCAAGTCACAATATCAGAACGGGCAGTATCAGACCAACTCCAAAGTTTTCAATTACTTCTCAATGCTCATATTTTACCCTTCAGATTAAAAAAGAACCCAGAAACAAAAATAAACAGAAAAATGACAAAGAGATCCTAAAAAAGCTTTTTTTGTCTTGATTATTAAAGGGTCCAGTCGATAAAGTTTTCCAAGACCACCTTTTGTACAATTTTATACTCTTCTCAACTGAAAAGCAAAATCAAAAAGGTTTATATACTAGTATAATCGATGGCACAAAAATGTGACTTGTCCACTGTGCTTTATTTTCGCGCCCGTTATGTGGCTTTGTAAAGTGCACTGAACATTTGGTGACATTCCACTCAAAAGCCAGTTACCTTTCTAGGAGGAAATTCCTCCCCATGAAATCAAGAAAGCTTTGACAGACCTGTATCCTTTCCTAATATTTCCTGTTGTGAATCGGTAACTAAAGCAAAAAAAATCTATCTGACACTAAAGGAAGTATTCAGCGCCGTTTTATCCATCCATTCAAACCACGGCCTGTTTCGCGGTTGTGTAAACTCTGGTGACTGGTTGGGACTGAAGTTCCACTTTTATCTAAGTCAATTGGCTGAAAACATGTTCACATTTCCAACTCCATGGAACAAACTCGGAAAAGGGAAGGCATGACTCTTAGTGAAAGCTGATGGTCTTTACAGGAAATTGGTGGCAACAGTTTGGAGACGGCATACAAAGAGTTTCACTAAGCTACTGTATACAATTGTTAAATTTCAACACTTGTGGTACTGAACTTCACAATGACCGCATCATCAGCATTGCACCTAGAGCTGCATCTAGGTTTTCGTCAGTTTCATATTAAAGTGGGCACACGCCAACCAAAGCTCTGGAAGCCCATTCCGCACACAGCCAAAAGAAACTAAAGGAAAGAGACGCCGTTGGGTTCTAATCCCGATTTTTGCGGTAGGTTAATTTCAACTGAGATTAAGCAAAATGAATCCAAATTAAAACATCAAAGGGTTTGCGTCAGTGAGTTTGTTTCTGCATTCAATTGGGGACCCTGAACAATAGAGGACAATAAGGTTCCCGATTGACAGAGGTTCCCCGATTGAAAACTGTGCACAAAACATATGGGTGGTCTTCTAAAAAAGTAAGTAAATGTACAAATAAAAAAGGAACCATAAGGGGTCCCCAGTTGCAGGCAAATACACACTTGTGTGCGTGCACACCGGTGGCCTCATCAACCAGCAGTCCGTAATCTTACTTTCGCTCAACTAAAGTTTAGCCTAGCCTAGCTGACTAACTAGAAGAGGCGCTACCGCGTTTGAGCAAGAAATTTGAAGAAAACAAATGTAATGTCACTTAAGTTTTCCCCTTCGTGTCGATGAAGGGAAAAACCAATATCAAACTTTATGGTTCTATTTTACTTAACAAGGCCAGTGATTTAAAGCACTAATCATTTCCATAACCCTATACAGCTTCACTTTTTAGACATCGCAGGGGGCAAACGAGCGAAAGACTACACCAGTCTATTAATATGATGATGAGAGGAGATCTACATTTCCGCCCGGCGGAAGACAAAAAACATCGTGAGAAGTCCTGACGTCACTAGAGGCTCTCACGTGACCGCGCGAGACGGAAGCCAGACATTAACGCAATATCCCGTAGTCTTATCAGTCCGTCAACAGGCGCTCGCGGGGCCCTGGCCATGGCGTGGTGTGGCGTGGCGCGTCCGGGCGCCCTGGCAAACATTTCCCGTAGCTATAGTAGGCGAGGGGGGTCGCGGTCTCCGAATATGGCATCGCGATTAACTCTGCAAAACACGAAGTTCTGATTTCCGCGTGGCCTTAGGATAGGGGCTGGTGACTAAAAACGCATCCGCGGTTTTTCCCGTGAACGGGTTGCTGGTGTTTGAGACGGAGGGGCCCAGGGTCCCCGATTGGCGACTGATGGCGGCGGCGCCACGTGGCAAGCTCTGATCACAATGTCTAGCTGGTGGGTGAGAAACATTTGTGTTGCCAAACACAGGTCGGGAACGGGACGATTAAAAGTACATGGCACATTCAGCCTTTTAAGAAGTGACGATTTCCCAAATTTTGCAGAATTTCAGACAAGTGCAGAAACCATCCTATGGGGACTGAGGACACTTCTGAAATACTGTGAGTCGCATAGCCTATACACTGAATGATCAATCTTCGAAAACTACACGTAGTTTTCTGACAGGTAGAATTACGGTGAATCATTGCTTGCGCCGTAGCACGTGTCAGCGTTGAACGCAACGGTGGATTCTGTCGAAGGTCTTGTGCAGACGCCACTTGACCAAGTTGATAGGGGCATCTGCTATAGACGTGACGCATCATCAGCCCGTGTGCTGACACGTTTAAAAACTGTTCCATGAGCAGGAAAACTATTTCTATTCCTCTGGAACCCTTTGTTGAAATAGTGATATCTTATTTGATATGTTTAGAGCATTCGGAGTTCATGACGGAAACAATAACGGAAGTTCGAAGGTCGATTTGACTCGTGACAGATAGGCCCCAAAATGGCGGCTGCTTCGATCGCGCAATGGTGCGAGTCCCGCCCCCGACTTAACGGCTTGTCACGGAGAGGATGTAAACTGGTCAACCAAAATGCGAAAATGAAGCTCATCTTGAGTCTACGCACTGCCATTCAAATCACACGAAAAGCTAGTGTGATAAAAGGTGTTACATGCGCATGCATTTTGCATACTTCGTTTGCAGGTTTGAATTAACTTGCCGGTAGTATAGAGGATCTCCCGGTTAGAGCAATTATGTAAGCAAAGAGTTCTGAAAGTTGAGACATACGCACAGGCTTGATAAAAATACACAGACCAGCAATAGGCCGGCCAGTTTTAGGTTTATAACGTCCCGTACCATACAATAATCACGTTTAATTATCAAGAATTTTTATGTTTTAAGCACTAGGGCTGCAAGAAATCTCGTAGTCGTACGGGTTATCGCTAGTCTTTGTGACAAAATGTTGACAAAGTTCTGTAATTACTGTAATTAATTAAGATTGATGGTTAATTAAAACTTTAAAAAGTTATTGGTCCATCTTGCCTTTTTAACCAGCGGTTGCTGCATCACCCAAAGCCTTCCCTTTCCCGAAGAAGAGCATCTTTAGAATACCAAACATCACATGGGCGGCAAAACAGACCTGACAAATCAGTTTTTGAAAGCTGCAACAGGAAATGTCACACCACAACGCGGCGTGCATGGCTTCATTAAATACCCTTCCCTGGGTTGACGTCAACGCCAGGAACGTTACATCGGAAGCAAAAACACAACAGCGTGCATTACGTGCCTTGCCCTGTAAACGGTTTCGAAACTTTATCGGCCGAGGTTGAGGTTCCGATCGTTTCGAAATCGCCACACGCCCGAGCTCCACGCTGAACCGACATTGCGACACAGTCAAAAATGAAACCCAGGCCACGATGCATTGTCAATTGCCTACAATGTACATGTACAGGCGTTTACTTGTGTTTGTGGAAGCTGAAACGCTCTAGGAAGAAGGGTCCAACTGACAAAAATCTACGCAATTGTGATGACGCAAACAAAGGCAGAAAATATTTTATTTCATCCCTTACTGTCTTTCCTACATTGTCTCACGGTTATGCTTAACTCCGAATTCACACGCAAATCTTTGGAACGGTGACTGGGTATAAATAGTTGTTATGATACACAGCACAGTCATAGTCTTTTCAAAACTTCCAAGAAATGCGTGGCAATTGTCGATAACCTGTAACCATGGCTTGCATTGTTTTCGTTTTTCCGACGAAACTACGATCACCTTGTGGCGTTCAATACACAGTGTACATGTGCACACGCCGGGCTCTATGCTAACCACAGCCCCAGTTTCCTGAGCAGTAAATATTGCACGTCCATTGCTAGCCTTCAAAAAAGCCACGGCGTATACGACACAAGTACAGAGACCAACCGGTGACGTAGCCGTGTCACACGCGCCTTGAAACAAGTCTACGGTCAGAAGCAAACTTGCTTTTAATCTATACAAGTCGTCTTTCCACCCGCAGGACTGAAAATCTGTACAATTGAACATAAATTTATAATATTATTGAAGTAATGCTTTAATTTTTTTAAAGAAAATATCCGTCAAGAGGGGCAATGGGCTTGTGAACTCGCACGCAATTTCCTGTTCTGGTAATTAAAAGGGGTCGGATGTTTCCATCAGGAGTAGAAATGGATAGGCCCATCTGGATGCAGATTTTGAGTGTCTCTTTCTGGTTACACGCTGAATGCGTGCGTCTATCCTGCACGCAAATCACTCCCTACTTCAAGGGCGGAGCTGACCATGGAGCGTCGCCACGGAGGGAAGGGGTTGCTGTGCTAGCTTAAATAGCCAAGTGCAGTCACGTTGGGAAATGCGAACGAGCGGTAATGAATGCACAAACAAAGTTGGCACGAGAATAGGGAAATAAATGAGTACATGTAGTAAGTAAAGTCATCACACAGTTGACATATGATAGGCCTACGTGGATGGCCGTTCAGAATTGAGCAGGGGGAATCCCCTTTCAATCCACACAAAAACGGGCCTCGGTGGAAATGCATTCATTTGCTGATATTACGTAATATCTACCAAGTACCATGCACTTGTACAGTTTGAGAACGGTTGAAGAATGAACCGTGTCAAAACCTTCCTTCTCGAACTGAACTCGAACTCAGATGCTGGTGTAGCAGTCAAGTTGAGGCCGTGATGTCCCATGAGTGACCAGAGTATGTCTCAATAAAATATCCATGTTTGTTGCTTACCTTCACGACTGAAAACACAGCGCCCCTCCCCCCATGCGAATCTGTGCGTTGCCAGCAAGCACTGCCGCGTATACTTTCCAGCGGAGATTTTGTTTTAAGGAATGTTTCAAAGTGGACATAATAACTACTGAGCAAGACCGAGAGGGGTAGGGCGAAAGTTGTCACGACAAGTCATATGATGTGGGCTCCAACACTACGTACTGTTTACCTGTGCACTTACCGGGATCCACAACAGGACGCTTAGCCGTAATATAATGTCCAACCGCCCGATTGATGGGAGTATTGGTGTGTTCAGCTTTTCGTGATAACTCTGAGGCGACGTTATATACAGGTCACGATTGAGTGTACATGTATCTCCCTCACTGTCCTCAGTGAAAGAACCCAAGACTGGTGGGTTTGTGTCGCGACGTTCTTGTCCGAAGCCCGGTCGATTGATTCGTCATGCTCTCTCGTCGCCCGTGAGTATTTCAGTCCGACCCGAGACTGCCCCAGGAGGGAAACAAAGTGTATTGCGGACTAGTCACGCACTCCCCGCGCCGATCACAACTAGACAAACGCTGTATGCTCACACCGCGAGGTCACCCGTATATTACACAAAACAAGACTGGATGTACGGCAGGCAGGAAGTCGCTATAAACCTATGGAAAGCGATGAGGTCCCCGTGCCGTTCCCGTATATATCAGCTGCCAACAGACGGAACTTGCCCGGCAGGGATGAACAAGAAAAAAAAAATGCGGAAATCCATGCCGGAAAAAGGGCCTGGCGTGCAGTAGGGCTAGGCTTCTTTGGCTTTCTGGCCGAGCGGTGCTGTTAGTGATGATGATGTGGCCCCGCTCTCGTCTATACGACGACTATTTGATGCGACGTCGTGTCATCTGCGATAAGTGCGACTGTGGTGCGACTGTGCGACAAAATCCGCCCGCAGAACAAATTACTCCGGCAAAGGCGCGGCTTTACTCAGGGACGCTGTTTGTGTAAGCTTCCTATATATGTTTTTGTCAAGTATACCTTCAAATCCAGTGTGACCAGCGTGGATTGCTGAGGCAGGGAACATCGCACAGAATCACCGATCCTGTGAAAGGCGACAATACGACATCTCCTGGATTGATTAAGCCACTGATGGATTGTAATGGATAAGACACTGTGCCAGCGGATGTGACTCCCTCAAACAATCAACCGTAACCAAACGGTCCACGGTCACTGCCGTCCTATCATCAGTCGAGGGCTGGTAGCATTATCCAAGTGCAGGGTTGAAATAAACGACAAAAACCATACCCTAGAAAAGAAAATCCATTTTCACCAAGCTAAATATCTCGAACTCGAACCGCCATGGGTGGCTATGTTACAAAATTTTGACTGCGGTGAAATTCTGTCTCAACCCTGTAATTTAGCACTGCCATGCGCAAAAAGCAAGTACTGGTGATTCGTCCCATGGAGCTCAAATTTCATAGTAAACCGGCGCCAAGGGTCCCACATTGTGGCATTGCTAAGCGACCATTATGGCAAACATACAAATATTAATCTACTCATAGAAGCTTCCGTTCGCTAATCGCTATGCAATGCGAATAACTAGCGGGCTATAGCTTAGCTGCCTACTATTCAAGGCACAATTAAGTGCAATCGCGCTCAGCAAAATGGTAACTTCCGCACGCCGCATGAAGCTACCTGTTGTTGGTTTTCATTTCAGCGTGATAAATTTCAACAGGAATCCGTCTTTGTCCCTCGAATATTTTCACTCTAAGTTACAACTTGGTCATCAACATACTGGAGAGAATTAGAAAGAATCATGCCAATGGTACAGAACAGACGAGAAACTCCTTCCGCCCGCCAGGTCGCGAGATTTCGCGAGAATAAAGGAATCACGTGACGATCAGAAACGTCAGTAACACTTCGGCAACAGGCAGAGCATAATTCCACCGACAAAAAAGAACCGCGTTTGCGGCTTAACGCAACCGGTCTTTGGTAGTTTGGATTCTTCGATGTCACTGAAATGAAGGGGATTGACGTGAAATGTCCCCTACATATATAATCAGTCACACTCAAATAAAGTGCGCCGGCTTGTTTAGATTGCTGATAAAATTAAACATTCTCGATTATACGAAAAGAAATCCAAACAAATTGGCATTGTGCTGCATTTTAATCAACAAACGTAAGGAGAAGCATCTAGAGGATCACGTCACTAGCCATATGACGTTCGGCCCGGAGGGAAAAACACAAAACAAGCAAAACCAAGTGTGAGTTCGGACAATTCGAAATACGCACTTTATACTTTCTATTTGACAAGCCAAAGGTATCAACAAATTAATGTTGGATGGGGAGTCAGGAAAGTCAAAAAAGTGTTTAGACCGATGATTTGCTACAATTCAAAAGGAGGGCAAGCAAGAAACCAAGTTGACACGACCTATCTGGACTTACCAACCTGAAGGCTCTCAAATCGCACCAGGGTTTTGGACAAGTTTCTCGAACTGCGCTATTGGCACAGCGGAGTCAAACGGTCAACTATCCGTTTCTTGAAGATGATAGGCCTGACAGAATGCGCAGACACAAAGGGGAGTGTGAACTGCGCGTTAGGAGAAATTCCCCGCCCGAGCGATCGTTGAACTCGCTGCTTGCCGTCACGGTCGCCGCACCAGACTAGACTTCGTCCGCCAGGCTCACACCCCTCAAATCCAACTATGTGCCCGCGGCCGTTCACCGCGCCAAGCACGACACCACGGTAGGTCCACGACGGTCGGAACGGCGCAGAGCTCGGGTCCTTAACCTCCGATGATAACCCTGACGGCACGGAGAAACGCTGCGTGTTGTCCCCGTGACATGTCAGTTCTCTTTTCACGTGTGATCGCTGCACTTTCCGACACATTCAGTGTGATTTGGAAAGGCAGCAGATTTCTTACTTTATTTCTGTAAGTTTAGGTTAACTCGAAAGTAAATAAACTAAAACTTAACATTAGCAGGATTTGCAACTTCATGTACCACTCACAAGTGTTCAAGATTCACCTGTGGAAATACTTGTAAGCTTCCTGCATGCAACGGCCGTACACTGAAATTTTGTTCTCGAAGAAGAAAATCAGACGACTGTTACGAGACACCGAATCATCCCTTGAGCAGTTAAATTTCAGGAAGGAAAACAAAAAAGCTGTCACTACTTCTTGCCACAGGAAAACCATCTTTATTTTCTAACAATTCTGGCACCACACTGTCAAAGCATACGGGGGAGTATAAAAGCAGACGAATTCTTCGTCCACTGCAGTGAGGAATTTCAACCAAAATGACAGACACAGCATGGTCAGACACTGTTATAACAGCAATTAAAGTTGTCCCTTCTGCATGGAAGCTCTGGCATCTTGGGCCTGGACACGACTTCGTCAGTCCTATATTTTAAAAACCCTACAGATGGAGATAACCGTGCATTTTTAAAACTCAGCACTTCAGGGGCCCAGGGGTGACCCAGGCAACAGCATATTTTCATAAATTTCTGCTAATCTTGCAAAGAAGTTTTATCTTAAAAATGCGTTATAGTTCTCGTATACCGTATCATACCACCGCCGCGTGAAATCATCGAGACCACACTCGAAGTTCAATTAATTATGTGATAAATTGGGTAATCGCGCACGCTCTATAAAATTAAGACATTATACTTGACAGAAAAACATAACAAAATTAGCCGTGCCCAATATTTGAAGGAAATTCTGCCGTTCCCCTTTCCCGTCTTTCGGTACGCGTGGTGTGGATTGATTATGGGAAGGGGCTGTCACTGATCCGTCTCGTGTTTATCGCAGCCAGCCAGAGCCCGACCCGGCTCTTCCGACCGGGGCGCGCGCGCCTTGCCCAGTCCCGAATAACGTTGCCTGGTCCCAGTCCCCGTCTCGACGTCAAATTAGCTCAACTTTCCGGCATTCTATAAAAAAGTATATAGGGGCTGGCTGATGCTAAACTACATGAACTGTGCCAGCCTTTCAATATAGTCTAACTTGGAGCCCGACAGGTTATGCGCAATGACCGATCCGCGTCGCGATCACCACAGCCACGTCGTAAAGATTTAAGGGCACCACTATCATTTTCAAAAGTAGAAAAAATATTCGATATGGCATTGTGGGTAATGCAGAGGGCCCAAATTTGCATTTGCCGACTCAGTGCAGAATTACCATGTCCTAAATTTCTCCCTTGACCCTAAAAGGGCACATCTCACATCCTGTAAAACTCCCCCCCCCGACCTCGGCTTTGTCTTGCTCGAGTTTTTTTTTTAAACTTAGCATGCATGTAAAGACACTCCTTATCATTACAAATTGTAAAGTTTGAACTTAATCAGATTTTGATGTTTTGAAGTTCGTGGCTACATGCGTGCCAGTACGCGCGCATTGAGCACACCGCAGTGGTGGGAAAAGCATACATTTTGGGCTGACCCGTCTAGGAAGTAAGTGCGCTGCACATGAACGGTACTTTTGATTTTCGCAAAATTGGTGTCAAAATGACCGCAAAAAGATCCTCTCCAACTCCTATAAAGGCTCAACTCCTGAAAAAAAATGCATAGCGGCGATATCGGAAAAAAAGACGAGGGCGATTCCGCCCCCGGCTCTTTCAGGGTTAAAGGATTTCAAGAAGAACGCCGGCAATCAAGAGAAAGTTGAGCTTGTACTTGGGTGAAAGTACAGTGTGTAATTGCTCCACATTGTGTTTAGCAATGACGCAGGGGGATTTTATATTTCCGATAAATCGACGGGCTTCTCAACTGTCAACTTCTGGAGTCGATATAATCTTTGAAAAGAAAGTCATCTGTTTGTCTCGAAAATTAAACAGTAACAGGAAAATAATGAGCTTTTTGATTTGTCTCGAAGACAGTGAAGTTCTGAGCATTCTTCCTACGGGTACACATTATTCAATACTGGTCTGCCCAGTTGTGCAAATAAAACGTTCTCGTGATCAAGTGACTTGAGTGTGAATAAACCACTTGGCCTACGCCAATTCAGGAGTTTCACAATAGTGCGCCTCCAAGAGTTTACAACGCGTTGACCAATCACAGTGCGCGACACTTGTCCACCCAATGCGCTTTTGGAAAGGGTAGACAGATTTTGCGTTCTGTGATTGGTCAACGCGTTGTAAACTCTTGGAGGCGCACTATTGTGAATCGCCCGCATTGTTTATCATAAACACATTCAGCAGAGTAAAATACCGAACACGAAACACACGGTTTCACTCACTGATCTTTACATAGAGGTCACGTGACAACGAATGAAGCCACAGTCCGCCATATTACGGTACTCCCCATTGCAGGAATGCCGCGTGCGTATACGGTAAACACAAGGTTTGGACACAGTATCAACACTTTGATGAAGAAGCAATTAATCTTTCAAGACAAAGTAAAGACAAAATCTATAACTTGTCCCATCTTGAGAAATAAATTAAAATTTTCAGCCGCATGCACAGGACTAGATAGCGGAACATTTATTTAAATTATCACAGGATATGAGATGCTGTGCTTAACGTGCACTAACGATCAGGATACTTCAGTGTGGAGCTAACATCAGCAACTATCTCTTGTCTCAGTAAACTGCATTGAGTCATTAAAATTTTTCAGTTTCACAAAAATTTAATATTTGTGAGATGTGTCTTAGTTTTCCGTCTGTTAGTGTTGATAAAATCTTGTTTATTGTAGCTACTTAAGCCCCCCCCCCCAATTTTTGCACATGGAAGTAAATTTCAAATGATTCTGTAAACAAATTGAACTAAATACGAATTTTGGACGCTGCTACGGGTTCCAAATTCAAAAATCCTTTTCATAGAATGAAGCAGTCAACAACGGAGCCCTCAGATTTCAACGAACCATATCCCTTTCCCTAAAATCCACATAAAATGTAACTTGTTTCTTGTCTGCTGTTTTGCCCTGCTACATAGGGCCTAACGTCACGGGTCACGTGGTCCACACTGGGCATGCACATTACGTTTCGCAAGATAAAAGCGAGCATCACCTCAGCAGCAAGATCTACGTTCCAAGATCGTCAAGGTTATCGATGTTTTAAATCCTTATTTTTCACCCACAATTTTCAATTACTATTTTCTTTTTACAAAATGTCGCTGATTTTGTAATTCTAGGTATTTCTTTTTTTCCCCTTCTGTTGTAGGCCTACTAATAAGTATTTGTTTCCAACTTTGCATATATAACAGGAAAATTCAGGGCACTGGGACCTCTTCCAGTTCCCCGAAATCCCACACATACAATGCAGTAATACAAGCACACGCACCGCACCCAACTTGGGTCCCGAGTTTTGCCATCTCAAAGCCCCTACACCGCACCCCTCTCCTTTCAGTCACGGCATCTAATCAAAAGCGGGTGTGCAGGCCCATCCATGGCCGCCACGTCCCAATCACTACTGGCATCTTCTAGGTATATACCAAATCTCCCAGGATTATTCAATTTCGCCGGCTTAGCCATCGTTTGTGGCAAGGCGATGCATGCGCTGCACCCAGACTAATGCAGCTTATATTCGATGAAAAAGCAGAGGATCGAGCCATCTGTACCCGGTTGGCCACGCCCCCCAAAAATAGAGGCGTAGTAGCACTGGGCGTAGAGCCTGAACTGTACATCAGCTATTTGTCAGCGGCTAGGCCTACATAAGTCATAATCATGCTCGTGAAGATCGACTGACTCTTACCATATGCTCTGTACAGTGTTATGCTTTGATAAAAGACGTTTTCATCGCACCAATCCCGCATTGTGCTTTCCAAGTTTCGTCCAGTTGCAGCTGCTGGACAACACGTGATTCCATACGCACACACGCATGCATGATGCATCTGGTGTATGCACTGCGTATAGGCTGTGCCCGTTAATCAGTGTGGGTGGGCGTGGACATCCAGGAACTTCGAAAATTTCCTTATCTAGGTCCCTGACGTATTCTCTCGAAACTGAACAGCTCTTAATTGTTGAGTGGTAACACAAGATCATCTATGGAAACTTGCATGCTAAGGACCAACAAAACCCCACCAGCCCCTAAGCCATAAATATTTTGAACTTTACACGGCTAGTATTCGAAGATGCTATTTTAGTCGAGGGTTAAAATCTACAAGTAGGCCACAAAGGTGCATCACCATCCGTGCAGCCCAACAGGCAAAAGTGCTGGGGGGATTTTCCCTGGTCTAGGGCCCGGAATAAGTACCCTTGCTCCCATCAATTAACCAGGGGTTGGTCTACAGGCTGCCGATCGAGCAATGCTGCCATTCTGAGTAGCATGATCAGGACTATATCACTAATTTAATCCCGTTTCACCCCAAAAAGTGGAAAACATCAGCAACCACATACAAGATGCCTGTGCTACGGAGGCCTGTCCATTTTTCAATCGACCATGATTTTTTTAATCTAGGCCGACATACATCAAAATAAAAGCCACGGCAGCGGGTGTTGGGACCCTCATCATTACCGTTCATCGGCTAACTTATGCCACAATAATAATAACAGAAAAGAGCAATAAAAATTCTTAACTCGTAAAATGCTCTTCACTTTATTCTCGAATAGGCATAAAATGCGCGAGCTACGGCATGCCCCGAACCCATCAAGCACGTCCGAGGCATGCCTTCTGCTGTGCTTACACTCACCTCCCCATCAATTCCCCTTTTCCCAAAAGAATAAGTTCCACACCTGAGTGACACGTTAACCCTAACCGAGCCGGGGCGGATTCCACCCCTTCGAAAGTTTTCCGATATCGCCGCCAAAGCATTTTTCAGGAGACGCACCTCGAGGAGTTTTGGAGTAACTCTTTGTGGTCAGTTTGACTCCAATTTTGGTGAAAATCGAACAAACTTTTTTGTGCAGCACGCATTTTTTCGAGACAGGTCAGCCAAAACTGTATATTTTTTACACTTCGTTGTTCAATACACACGGGCTGGCACGTATGCAGACATGAACTTCGAATAACCGTATTAAAAAAAAAAAGTCTCAGTTGAAACTTCACGTTTGTAATGATAACGAGTGCCTATACATGCCTGCCAAGTTTCAAAAATTTGAGCACGGCACAGTGGATTTTTTTTTTGGGGGGGGCAGAATCCGTCCCCACCCCCAGCTGTACATAGGCCAAAATAACCCGGCTCTTTGAGGGTTAAATGGACTCCGTATACAGTGAGGTAGCCCAGGTTGCAGACGCCAGTCTTCATTACATTACGCCTCTGTACGGTAACGCAGTACGGTTACGGAATTCACCTAGGCTAGATTTCACGGTCAACTTATACGGCATTTGTCATAGCATTATCAGAAGTGGCTAATGCCCCTCCCCCTTGCTTAATCAGTGATCCTAAAAGCTACTGAGCCAAGGCTAGGCACAGGTTGGTTTGAATACTGTCCTAGCTCTGCCGAGTTGTGGAAGGAATCCAATTTTCTAAGAGTAAAAGCGATTTCAAGTGAAAGCGAGTTTGGCCAAAATACTTGTACATGGATGGATGGTGGGAGCACTGCCTATGAACCGCAGAGCCCTCAGGATCACGTCACACGAACGGGAAGTGGGCCCATCAGGCCCTACACGTGCATTCACAGTCATCAGGTCATGACGGTGGTAGGCCTATTATACTGTTCATGACGGCTAGAAGTCGTGCAATGGCTCTACCCCTTCGTCAAGTTCGCCTGCTGTATCTTACTGTTGTGTTAGCGTTCCGTTAAGAACTACATGGGGCCTAAGCGCCTCTCGTTTGTTTCTGTAAAGTTTCCCTTACCTTGCACGAAGTATTAATCTATTCGACCACGACGAGACGAAATCACACGGAGGGTTGGTCGAGTACGTTCAGCAGTGAGTGAAGAGGGCAGGCTTCTCTGTCGTACAAATGGCGACCGGGGCAAACTCCGTGAAGTCAAACAAACCACAGCCCCCCTCGGAGCGAGTGGCCCCGGCCAGCCGTCGCCGTAATTGTACGCTTCCCGTCCCTGCGTGGCGTGACTTGCCAATCTCGTCGCCCAGGCCGGCCCCTCCAGATCAATATACAGCCCAGGCCTTAATCACCTACACCGCGTAGTTCAGAGATCTACGTCAACGCATATGTACATGTACATGTACGATAACAGCGTGTCAATAACTTCCTTTGACGACTGCACAAGACTTTTATACGGCGATTGTGTCGAGCCCACCCAGCCGTTCGTCTCATTCAACACTGAACGTCGAATCCTGGCCTCCGAGAAAGCGAAACAATTTTGTAGTGTCGCACTCAGTACGCAATGTACAGCAAGCGCTGTCTTCGTTCATGGTGGTTGGTGGGTTTACGTTCGTACGCATAGCGTTCGCATTTTTGCTTCTTCGTCACGCGCGCTTCACTCAAGTTTAAGGTACAGGCGCACGGGAACCAAAGATCTCCAGTCTTTGGATTTCATTTGAAACGAAAGGAAAAACAAATCACTCACCGTTATCTACATACATGTAGGCTTATACAAATGTTGATTGGATGCATTGTATTTCACGTGTGAGATGATCCAGCATGGCAATATGAAGACATAAATGGATATCTGACTTCATTGACAAGTCGACTTCTCCCGGCAGATCTGATAAATATGAGCATGTGCAAAAACGTTTAAAATAAATGAAAAAATAGTTATTTTAATCGAGGACAAACCTGGCGACGGTATTTTGCAGTATGACTTCGGCTCGAGGCATTTTGGAGGGGTCTTTGGAAGACAAAATCAGGATCGGGAGAAAAAGTTTGGAGACGTACAACATGCTTCACGATTTCTCCTTATTACTCCCAGAGACAGAGTCCCAATGGAACTCTGCTTGCAAGCCATTGCAATACATACAGGCATTAAGATGTATAGAATTGAGGTTTTGGTTAAAATGGTTTTAACCACAGACATAAATATGTCTATGGTTTTAACAAAAGATTGTATAGCGCCGCCTAGCGGCGCTATATATTCTGTACAATCTTTGGTGAACGCACGTCAAGTGGTTAATGTCAGAATGTTTAGAGCGCCCTCAATTTTACTGAGTATACTAACCAGTTTACAGGTCAGAATAATAATAGGACCCAAATTGCCTTCGCAATTTCGTGGCACTGGACGGTTTGTATAAACAAAGAGAATGGAATCCTGCCAGCTTGAATTTCTGTGAGTATCGGACAAAATGGGACCCCCGGCCCCAATCGCTCTGTTTTGTAATGGAGTGTAGGCGATGGCGATGGGCGTCTTGACTGTTTTGAGGGATGATTTTCTCTGAAGAGAATTATCCTCGAAAGTCATCGGTTAAGCCACTGAAAATCGAAAAAAATGAAAGATGAGGAAATGAACTTTACCTTGATATCTTGAGCACCTACCTGAGAAACTTGTATTTTTCCTGATTTGTTGAAGTGGGAGATGCGTCACTAGTTCGTTGTGGTGGCTTAATATCCGGGTCTGCATTGCTCTTCAACCATACGAGCCCACATAGAAAACCGTAAAAGCAATCTCGGAGATAGACAAAAAACGTCGTCTGGTGATGTTCAGGAACAGATTGGCCTTATGTGTTTCATACTTTCATTGGAGAGTCAAGATTATGATCACTTATCTAATTTTCTTTTTAATTTCATAAATATTTGCCATGGGCCTGTCAGTTTTTCCCTTCCCTCCCAAACATGAATAGTAGTAGAGTCTCGGATCTGAATGCAGCCTCCCGCTTCTATGCAAAACAGTCCCAGAAGTTATGTTTTGTTTTTGTAAATAAAATACCTCACATTGGAAGCCACAAGTCCCAAATTTTATATTGAAAGTTCTACAATCAGTACAGCTTAGGGTACATCTTATTGTAATTAAATTGGGAACAAAAAATATTCGTTTGCGCATTTGATGCGCGATACGCGATATGTGGCAAAGGGACCCCTCTATAGTATCTTCTTTTGTGTTGATTAAATCTTTGGAATTCCTTTCAGATTTCCAGGGGATCTTTGGGCACAATATCCTTAGGGTATATAGCTTGTGCATTATATTAGAGGGGTCCCCTTTTGCTACATATCGTGCTGGATATACGTATACGCTCGCGCACTAGAGTCTACTGATTTAATGCAATGAACCCTTAATTAAGTTCTTCGCAAACTTCAGGGCGTTTGTCACAGTTTCCTCGAGCTCTCACTAGATAGCGTTCATTTGGACAACATGCGGGTCAACACTTGTGTTAACGTTTGCGCGCGGGACAAGTGCTAACTAAACGCATATACCCAGCACGATGTGTGGCAAACGGGACCGCATGATGTGATATGATGCATAAGCTTTATACCCTAAGGCTATTGTGCCTATTTCACTCCCTCCCCCCCAAAAAAGGAATTCCAAAGATTCCGTCTACACAAAAGAAGGCACAATAGAAGGGGGGTCCCCTTTTGCCACATATCGAGCATCAAATATGAACGCATGCACATTGATTAACGTATGGTGTACTATTTACACAAACATTTCTCTCTCTCTCTTGCCTCCCTCCAGGCGACGCAACCAGACGACGCGACGGCACCCTTGTGTCGTGCCGTCGGGTCGAACCGTCGCTTCTTGCCATTTCGTTTGTACACACGACGAGTTGCGTCGTGCGTCGCGTCGTGCTGTCTTACGTCCATTCCTTGTTGCATTTTTTTCTGCCTAAACGTCGCCCCTCCCGTCGCCCGATACGGCACAACGCAAAGCACGACGCGGCGCGTCGGGCATGTACAAACGAAATGGCGAGAAGGCGGCGGTTCGACCCGACGGCACGACACAAGGGAGCCGTCGTGTCGTCTGGTTGCGTCTCCTGGATGGAGGGAGTCAAGAGAGAGAAATGTTTGTCGTAAATAGTACACCATATTAACGTAAGAAACCCGCTATTCATTTCATTGTGTTTACTTCGCCTCGTTGGCGCAGGGAATGGGGCAAATCGCTTTGAGCTCTCGATGGCCAAAGTTTGCAAAATCTGACATGTGACCACGACGTCACCACTTCCTTTTGCTTTTCTGACATGGATAAGACTTGAAGCTATGCATGGTGGAAGTACTAAGTTACGTAGGCTTGCGGTTGCACCATGTACAAGAGAGGGAAAAACCATGCGACGTCAAACGCCTGTCGCAATTGACTCTTGTGAATAATAATATTAATATAATGCTAACAAAAGTACAGATTTTACTTTTTAGAACGGAAAATTGCCCAGCATTTTTCATTCACTCTGTCATCGAACTAGGCCTACTTGCGGGCACAAGTGACTGTATAAACCGATTTTTTTCCAGCAAGAATTATTTCACACATACAAAACACATTTTGTCTGCAACGGACTACTTACTATCGCGCGCCTCTAGCGCTGGATATCACTAGCATGGACATATCTTTACACTAATCGGGCCACCTTCGCTGTCACACAATGACACATTGTTCATCAGGGCAACGAATGAATGTATTAACTCCCTTCACAAACTTGTAGAAAAGGGAATCATCAGCCCATTAGTGCGCCATGTGAAGCAAAGAAGTTTTGTTGATCAACTTCCGTCGAATGAGGGCGCACCTCCACAACTTTATTGATAGGAGCCGGAGGTGAGTCGATTTCATGAATGCAAAGTAGTAAGAAGGGCTTTGTGAAGACAATCCGCCCCCGGGCTGAAGTACACCCCCAATAGGCGAAAGAAAGACATGTGTTTACAAGCGGGTTTTCTGCGTATAGGCAAACCGGAATCTGGTTCTTAAGTGACTTCGTCACAAAGGCAAACGCGCCTCGATTTGCAGGCTCTCATTGGACAATCGCTGAAGGTGCACGTTAACTTCCAGCTCCATGTAAACGGCGATCAATGCATGTAACCCTATGTGCCGTGCACGTGTACAGTGGGCGTGGTTTGAACTGAAGTGACGTCACACTTATAAACCGGATAAATTAGTTACGCGTATATTCTCAGCGTGCTTGGCGTCAAACGCGCACATTATACTTGCTCACAATATCGACGAGAATATAATATCAAATCAGTGCTCTGAAATATATGATTGCCGAACTTTCGGTAACTGAGTACCTTCTTCAGGGCAAGCAGATTCAGTTCTGAATGAAAATCCGCGTTCATTCCCCCTGGATGCAGCGTTCTAAGTTCGAAAATGATGCACTGCTCCGGTTCCTTACGCTGTACATCGGATGACGCTTTCCGCATAATATAGACGCTTACGTCACCGAGGGAATGTGGCGGCAAGCAAAAGTGCTGCGCAACAGTGAGACCAGGTGTTTGTTGGTGCACACTGCGCAAGTGTTCCGCGAAGCGGTCACCAAGGCGACGCTTGGTCTCTCCGATGTACAGTTTTACCACAGCGACGACATGTAATGCAATAAACAAAATTACTAGTAATGCATGTATGATCCCCGCGTATTCTGTAGCTACCGCTGGGGCCGAGGACCGACTGGCTGTTAAGTGTGTAGGGGCAGGTGTTACATTTGGGGCGCTGACAAGGGGAATTGCTGCCTGCTTTTGACAGCAGGATGGAATCCAACGGGAACTCCGACAGCACGATCGCACGCAAATCGGGGGTTCGGCGAAAATGGAAGCTGTGGCCGCATCATTTCCGAGTGTACGAAAAAAAATTAGTAGTTGTTAAAAAAGTAGTTGTTAAATGTAAATCTTTAAGTCAGGTTGTGAACTTAACTTTTTAAGCTGATTTAAAAATGTCTGTTTTAAAAACGGCAGTATGTTAGTTTGCCGCTCATTTAAAGCTGCGCTCACTTTGTGCTCACAGAAAAGATTCTCACAATTCCGTATGCCGCATGTCGGTTTTCAGTAAAATGTACTCAATATATGAATGAATTTTATTTAGTACAATTTTTCCCGAGAGTGTGATTTTTTTCAATGTTGGTTCATCGAAACCAGACGGAAAAACACATAGACAGTTTGGACATCCTATTTACTTACAAAACCTACTACGTGTCCTGGTGGAATTCTCAAAGTTTTACACACTGAACAAATCAGGAATGAACCGACTGAAAGTTAAAATATTGCTAAAGCGAGACCGTAGATAATAGGTGTAAAACACACACACATAAACAGTTATGAACATTATCGCTCCCGAGTGGGTTAGTTAATAAGAAAATGGTCAGTTATTTCTGGAAATGATTTTTTTGCAATTTCTGCTTATTTTTGGCTTGTTTTCGGGAGGGAGGCCGAGGGCTTAGCCATCATCCCATGAGAAAAAAGTTATGTTGACCAGAAATGCACACCATACACCATCACATTACCCTCCTGAAGCGCCGCCATTGTTCGGCCGCGCATTTTGTGCACAAACAATGCGCGATGTCCTATCCAGTGGAGATCAATGGGTGAGTACCAAGAAAGACGCCCTCTTTTGTTCCGCTCTGAGCGGATACGGGCAACTATTGCTTGTATATGGCATCTCAGTTACAGTGTATTGTTCTTACTGACACATTCACGGTTGCATTTTAGTCCCCTTTTTGATAATTCTATTAGGACTTCTAGGGTTGCACGACGCCCATAGAAAACAGTGCAAAATCAGACCGAAATAGCGCCGCCTGTTCATTCTCGTGAAGAGGTTGGCCTCCGTTTATTTGCTGGCAATTCAAGATTATGGCCAGAAGATCACTTTTCGTTTCAATTTCATGGGGCTTAACCACAAAAATATTTTTTATTCGCTTTCAAGGAAGATACCCCCAAAACAGACAAAACTTCAGCCGCGGCTCAGAACGTGTGCTCATAATAAACAGCCATTTTGTTTACAGAATCCGAAGCTGGCGCTATTCACTCAGCTCTGGGCCATGGCGGTGCAGTCCGGTAAATAGGCCGAAAACTGCTTGCACCGGCCAAATTACAATTTGTATCGATATGCACTCAAATTCTCTACGACGTGGAGTATTTTTTGGCCTACGAACTCGACAATTTGTAGAAAAGACAGGTTTAGGCGACCAAATTTAAAATGCCAGCTTGTTTCTGAGCGAGATTTGGAAGAAATCTGTGCCTGGAAACGGTCTATTTTTCGAGAAGTGTATTTCAAAATAACGAGGGGTGCGTTTCACGACTGCTTCTTAGGGGTGACCTTCTATGGAAAAAATATCTGCAAAAGTCAGCAGTTAATGAATGGAACTTCGAAAAGAAAATAAAAAAAATCATAAAATTGGCTTTAATTTGATGTGCGTCTCGAACACCTGAGAAACTCGTGAGTATTTTTCCTGATTTTTTAAAGTTCAGGTATTTATCACTGTTAGCTTATTTACCGGCCTACGACCCTGGCTCTGAATGTACTGCTAGTCTTGCGCCCCCTGTTGTCTGTGGGTGTGGACATAAATAATTTTAGTCAGTTTCTCAGACTAGTTAAACCTGACTAATCTCTTTCGATTAACAGGTCTGGTATGCGTGTTTTCTTTCTTTTTTCATTTTTGTTTATTCTACACAACTTGGCGGGGATAGACCATGCATGTACTTCCTATGGGAAAGACGACTGGATACTAGTCTTCACACCTCGTAGAAGCTTCCCTCTTGAAACGTCAGACTTTACTTCCCTTGAAAAATCCCCATGACCACAGCGTTCATCCAAGTTGATGTTCCCCTCCGTCCAGTATCAACCACTGCCACGTGACAAAAAAGAGCGAATTCCTCCGTTTTCTGAAATATCCGAAATATCCCTAACTCATTCTTGTCAACCTTCGGATAGTTTCGTGTCACGATCGGGGCATTTTGGCCGTGAATTAGTACCGGTTAGCGGATGTGTACAAGTGCGTACTCAGTCATAATGGGTGAATAAATGGAGATAAATCCTGGGATTTTTAAGTTTACGCTTTAAATTGAAGCTTTCCTTGGCTCCTGTTTTGAAAGAAAAACACCGCGCTGTAACTTTGTCCAAAGTGACCAACGCCTGCATCTAAAAATATTTTTTGGGGGGCAATTTAGCGGCAGCTGGTTCATTTGTTCATTTTTATGTCTTGAAAGTAACTTATGTGGTGAATTACGTTCTGTTGGGTGTTGAGTAAAACAAATCCCCAAAATGAAATGAATGGACGAAATACATACTTTCCAGCCAAGATCTATAGCATACGGCATTCTAGGGATACACCATGTACTTTCTTATGGGAAAATTGTTTCGTTGTCAGCCATGAAAAGAGGACTGTTCTTTACGCTTCGTGAAAGCGTCCCCTCTCGAATGCTGAAATTAGCCTTCCTTAGAAAAAACATCATCCAAATCCACGATTATGACCTTTATTCAGCTTGGGTTTCCCAAAAAATCGTCAGTCGAGACCGTGACCGAGACGGGCACCCCTAGTGTCCCATGACACATTGCGTTATGGACTATTTTTAGCCGCTGGTATTACCTGACCCTAAGTTTTTATCAAGTTTCGTCAGAGATTGTCGGGTCAGGGAACCAGACTACTGTGCATCCATTCGGTTTGTGAAGCTAGACCACATAGGATCCACTCTCCAATAGGACTCAACGTGTTCTTAAGTTCCTTGGTGACTGACAGATAGATCAGACCCTGGGGCCGATAAAACGATTGGCACCCGCATTCACGGTTGTACAAGTCGCGATTATCGTGATTATAATGACAAAGGGACCAGGAATAGTCCCTTTGTCACCACAGTCAGCGGAGTTGGCTTGTTCGGATAACTGTAGTGATCAATAATAAAAGATGTGGCTCCTTTCATTTGTGAGACTGGTGTGGCGGTGGGAGTGAGTAGGGTGTGAGCCTGGGGGACGCGTAGGGAATCGTCGAAGCGTGTCAACAGACCACTTGAAGGATGCTGCTCTACGTACGCGAAGTCTGCAGAAAAGCAAAGGACTGCAGATTGAACTATGTAACTCAGAGTGTGATCCTTTTTGTCTGCCGACATTAAACCTTTGGTTACGCCGAGACTCTGTTATAGCCAGGGCAAAGCAAAGACTCCCATTAAATCAATTCCTGACAGCTGTGTCAAACAGAGTATTTTGCTTAGAACATAGAGTATTATGTTTACAGCAAATTCATGCCAGACTAGCAGCTAATAATATGCAAGGGCAGTGCACACTACTTCCTATTAGTTTCAAGTTTAACTTTTGCTCAGTGCCTTTAGGTTTTTATGCATGGGTGTAAATCCTTGGGGATATATACCCCCGACCTTTTGAGTGGGGAGATGGGCTATTGAGTCCCCCCCCCCACACACACACTTTTTTGCCGGGAACAAAAAAATGAAGTGGATTTTGAAGAATTTTTCAGACTTGCAACGACTAAAATGCATTCAGTATAACTCAAGAGGCGAAAACAATTTAAAAAGCCATAAGTATGCCATCCTGAATACATAATTACAGATGTGCATCAATATCATTAACAAGGACCTCTATATAGAGACAGGTGGTGTCCCCCCTCCCCGCTTTTCATTTTCATGGCCGGACAAGTCAATATGCAGCAAGGTATGAGACGGAGAGAACCCCCCCTGCATTGCGTTGGTCATCGTCTCGCAGGAATCTGGGGAATTCCTTTCAGACATCTTGGGGGGGGGGTGTTAAGTAACAATAGTCTGGAATGTGTATAGGGATTGGACATGTTGGGGGGGTACCCCTCGGTCTCATTTCTTGCTGGGTATGGACAAGTCATCCCTCCCCTCCCCCTTGCCCATTCCCATCCCCAAATTTCCTGCACAAATTTACGCCACTGGGTTTATGACAGGCACAATTTCTGCTTAGATCCTCGACTCCGATTGCTATACTATAAGCATCTACTTGTCACCGTCATTCCCGGGAGCTTGGGACATAGCAATCGATAATGCTGCTCGCCGTCATCTGTCATGGTCCCCAGATACAGGGAACAAGACCACAGTTTGACTAGCCCGTAATTTGTGATAGTTACAGCGGGCTATTCTGTCGAAATTCACCACAACGCCACTGCTTATCCTGCCTAAGTGTGGAGGGTACCAGCGTCCCATTCAGAGTTGCCGGCATTCTGACACAACTGAGAGCGCCTCAAACACTAAAGAACACCTCCTGCTCATAATACCGGCAAAATGATTAAAAACAACTGCTCAGCAGTGGATAATAATTCATCACATTCGGCAGAAGACGACAGTAACACAAATTTGAGAAATATCGTTTCGCACATCTAAATTGTAAACACTAACTGCGTTGTTAACCAACCAAAATTCGTGATGAACAGACCTTCTTCATATCCGTGTAGTTAAAACACAAGCTCGCACTAACATCTTTTTGTCCCTGAAGAATGAGAGCAAACAAACTGGAGCCAACCAAGTCATCTCGTTTCGTAACTTCAGAACTCAATCGACAGTATCACTCTCCGGGGAAAATCTAGATAAAGTTCAATACATAAACAAACAGAAACGGGACCTCAAACAAATTCCGTTGATTCAAGAGATGAATTCGAGGATAGTTACAGATAAGTCAACGATAAGGTGAGTTATATCTATCGAATTATTACAAGGTTTCTTCTCGTGAGTGTATAGCAGCCTCAAGGTTTACGATTGTCAGTACATGTCTTTAAAATTACCACTGATCTGTGGAGTTGTCTGATTCTACCCCAAAATCCATTGCTAATTTTGGATCTGTAAAACACGGTAAATTTTAAGATGCGGGAACGGTGCCAACTTTCGTTAACTTCACTTGCTTTTTCCTTTAGTTTTACATTACCTTTTTTAACTTGGGAGATGGTTAGAAAATCACTTTTTACGTTAGTAGGGAAATACTCCTCTCCGGGTTCAAAACTCTTACTTGAAAAGCAGCCCTGTCCGTGTCTATGTACACAAAAGGCGTATCCCATATAATTGCACAGCAATGACGCATCGAAGTGGGTCCAAAGGGGCAAAAACAGAGAGCCGTCTGGATTAAAAACAAATTGTAACCAAATTTTGGTTACTAAATATTGTTGAAACAGGAGAAAACAGGTATTTTCTTATACCTTTTTGCAGTATGGCAAACATCATTCGGGAGAGTTGCCCCTCTCTGATGGATGCAAGACTCGATGAGAAGCTCACAGATAGACCTGGACAGTCTAAATTTGGCCAGGGCCCTAAAGGCACAGAGTCAATGGCCTTGGAAAAATTTGAGGACGTGCGTAACACGCCCAACGTAGCCTACGCCGTAGAGCACAGGCACCTCGCAGACACGCAAAAAGTTTGTAGAAGTTTCAGTGTCTCCCATCGTGAAAGTTCGAGTTTCGGAAAGCTTCAGATTGTAGCAGCTGTTTATGGCTTCGTGCGGCTTTGCAGCAACATGACGTTCAAGGCCCCATCTCTTCCCAGCGCAATGAAATGGACGATATTGTACCTTGAGCAGGGTAGGGCTTACGAAACACTGGTGTCTATACGGCGGTGTAAAACACCTAATCCGGGCCCTACCAATAAGAAGTTCGAAAGCCTGCGGAAACACACTCTGTGCCATAAATCGCGCACAGTTTTTATTTTATGCTTTGGCATCTCTTCTCTATATTTTTGATTTTAGAAAAGCTTCAAACTAGTACAACTTAGTATTGGTACGAAATACAAAGTTCCAACGCTTGCCAGCGCAATGAAATAATTAATGGTTCTGATGCCTTAGGCAAAAGGGGGGCCAACATCAGGGGCGTAGCCACGGGGGGGGAGCTGGCGGGGGCACGTTGCCCCCCTATTTCCAGTGCCCCATGTGCCTCCCACTAAAACAAACAGATGAATGGATAATGAACAAGGCTAACAAAAGCTTGCCCCAAAAACCACACCACTGAAAGCTGGTGCCCCCCCCCCTAAGATGGTGGTGCCCCAACTAGTAAAATCCTGGCTACGCCACTGGCCAACATAACACTGGTACCAAGAGTCCGCCTTAAACTTGGTAATTAAAACTGCCCGACTGGCCCTCTTCTCAAGCACTTTTGCTTAATTATCATTCAGGCAGATAGCGTTTTACTTGGGTACATGCACCACCACTAACGCACCGCATTTATTCACCAGATGGGAATGGACATCAGATGGTAAATGCAGAAAGGTACAAAGATTACAAGTCAAAACCATGAAGGGACCAAGAAACTCATAACTACGAATGAAAAATGTTGCTTCGTATATAACTGGAGGACACGTGCGAACTGTGGAGGGGATGGGCTTGAGCGATGACTCCTTTTATTTTGGTCTTAATTTAAATTTGTCATGATTGATATTTCACTGGCTGTACCCTGCGCATATGCCATGTCCAACGACTGGACTGCACCGAACAATATTTCTAACTGCATATAATAGTAATTTCTATCTTATCTGTATGTGTACATAACTATATCGCGGTATGTATACAATGAAGATGGGCGTCAACCAGGGTTTTTTTTTTTCAGTTCAGTCTTACGGAGATATACCCTAGGGCAGATGCAGAACTCAATTTTCGGGGGGGGTTGAAAAAAATAGGAATTTCTTTATGGAACCTTTGATGACCTTATTGAGGCTAAATTTGGGAGCTTTGTTTACCCGCTTTGAGTAGGAAGGAAAATAGTAACAGCAAGACTATAAAAATTCAGCTCACAGATGAGGCGGGAACCACTCCACCGTAAGGTGGTGCCCTTTGTACCCGGTATAATACACCGCCCGGTGACGGGTGCAAACTTGCGTTATTTTTCAATGGGTTTTATAACAATAAGTAGACAGGATCTATCTCAACTTTTATTGACAGTATCGATAACCTGCTCCTCACAGAAATATTGCCATTACATGTGCTGTGTATTGTTTATGTACCTTAGCTGTTTGGTGACTTTGTGTTCTGGTTCTTCAAATAGCAGAAGTTACCAGTAGATCTTTGTTTTCAGGACGTTTCACAGCCATGCCCAATGACCGATCCGTGGGTGGTAACGGGGGGGGGGCGGATCTCTCCCCAGAAGAATTTTTCTTGTTGTTGATATGTACGTGTAGTTCGAAAAGGTCGATTCGGTTGAACTGGCCTCCTATAACTTACCGAGCTCTGACGCAGGTCACTTATCCTATGCGCCAGGAAGTAAAACACGACATCGACGTTGGGCAGTACTCGGCACGACCGTCCGAGTGCGCTCTCGAATCAAAACGATTTCCCGTGGGTTGAGGTCCAGAATGGCAATTCAAATTGGATAAAAACCAGACTAACATTTAATTAAGGTCGACGACGGACATGGCACGCATTTTTCTGATAAGTGTATGCAGTTTTGCGCCCAGAAGCAGCCAAACCAGTGTTAAGTAACTGGCAGGGGGGGGGCCACGAGGCCCCCTGAGTCTCTCCCTCATTGAAAATTTGAAATGTGCACAACCTATGTACAAGCCGCAGTCAATATATTTTTGATCTCCAGCTTGAACAAAATGTGTTGCAGATGCTTCCTCAGAACATGTCACCTAAGTACATAAACACTACTGAACCAGTAGAAGGTATTTTGAAAGCCCGTTTGAAAGGTTTACAGGCAAGTTTGGAGCTGAGAAGTTCTTGGTTCGTCACGTAACAACAGGCAACGACATATCATCTGACCAACTTTCAGAGGGGCCGTTTCTGAATATGTACGCCTTTGGCTGAAAATGCCAAGCAGGCTTGGGAGCCACTGACTGGCTGGAGCGGCTGAGACCGATTTCAATCGACCACCATCACAATCGTTAATATACTATCGACCATAATGCAGTCTATAAATAGACGAATCCGGTAACCAAGGTAACGCTCTCACTGGTCGCTTGCTGCGGGCCCACGCCAATGGCTGTAAACACGGAGGTACCAATTATTGTACAAAATGCTCTCCACCATCGGGAATATTCAATGAATGGTCTTTGAATTAGTTGGTACACTTTTATTAATAGGGAAGTTAATCAAAGACCATCATTGAAAAATTACATCGAATTACATCGAAATATTACACATGTACATCAAACCAATTTGTACCACAATCTGGTTTTGCTTGCAGGCATCCATTTGAACAGAGTCTGACTTAGGCATTTGCTGTTTTCGAAATCCACGGTGAAGTAGGTCATGCGTAGGCCTTCTTGAATACGACTACAGATACGTCTGCCTCACTTTCAACTACAAACCCTGATTAATATTGGAGTGAACTGAACAAAAAAAGGGATTTTGCAGACGTGCATTGCTCGTATTCTTGACGTTAGGGGTCAGACATCGAGGAATGTAATTATGTAATTGGCTGGATTGGCACAATGCATTTACAGCCAATTACAGCGATATCGCAGATTGAAATAATTTATGCCTGGGTGAAAGGAAACCAAGCCTGGGCAAAGGTTCAATGTCCATAATTATGGAGGGCACCACACCGAAGTTCAGCGTAGACGATGTGCCCCATTCAGCTGGAGAAGGCTCGTACATCAGTCTAAAAATAACATGATGCGTTTTAAAATCATGGGGACAAATCACAAACAAAACAAAATACTCTCCAAACACAGTGGGCGGCCTCTCCTTAAAGGAAGCAGAGTCCTGAGGAAGCAAAGTTCTCCTGCCCCTGGCGCCATACAAGAAGACATTACCCTCCAATGTAAATTTTATCATTTATGACTGGAAAAGGGTCAAACTTGTCTCCAGATACATTCCAGTTTGTGGTGGTCGAGTGTGTTCCTGTCAGTACTGGTTCTATGGTCTACAACTGAACAGAGCCCCCCCCCACATACACCATGTGATAGCGGTGTCCCCGGTTGTCCGTCCACCACCCAATTAAAATATCATGACCACCCCCCCAAATAGACAGACGACTTGGCTTTAAAGTCTACATGTTGGTCTAAAATAAATGGCAAATTTTGCGACATGCCCATTAATTGAAGTTGAAGGTGTGTTTCGTAAGGTTGTACTTGGTACGTCTGGTTAATATTTATACAATATGATAATCACAAATATAGCTTATCGTTGGTGGTTCTGATACACAAAGTGTCACCATCATTACACAACACGCATCACAGTTGGTAACTAACGGCAGTCCACAGTCCATTTCTGTTGCACCGCACCGGCCTGGCACACATTCGTTTCAATCCTTTGCACAAAATTTGCGTTGTTTAGTCTGCAGTGGGAAAGGCAGACGAATGCTTGATTATCATTTGCTGTAAAAATTTTAACCGCTGCTTGCTCTTCAACCATGGATGAGAAGGAAGTTAGGATTGCAGAACCGCAGCAGTCGCGAAAGGTATGTATAATTAATTGTATGTACACGGCATTGTTCACATCATGAGAGAGTTGATATTACTTAAATTAAAGAAGTCTTCATCGTAAAAGTAAACAGCGCAATATGTTGGTTCTCACTGGCATTGAAGTTTTGCAGTGAGACATGAATGCATACGATAATTTTACCAGTCAAAATTTTCGCACAGCGAACCATGCACATACTGACTAGAAGGTGTTTCAGACTGGATGTGATTCACGACTTCTTTTCATTCTGTCCCGTAATGCATCATCAAACCTGTTAAGTCCAATTTAGAACGTATGTTATTCCTATTGAAGTCATCAACTTCCGAAACACAGCTTTGCAAAAAGGGTATTCCTTTCCTTTTTAACTGCCCATCCTTGTCATTTGATTTAGTAACAGGTACATTTTTGTTTGTTTTTTATTGACTGACCAAGTTTGATCAAATAACGCATCATGTCGCTGACGCAATTCAATCGTTTCACTTTCTGTCCCTTTTATTTTGCTGGATTGTAGCCTCTGTGATTTTGTTGGTCTTTTCGTACTTGCTGCGCTGGCGTTGATCTGAATGTTTACACTGATCGAGTCTTTCAACCAAGCTCAGGGCACAAAATTCTTAAACATTTATAAGAAAAGATTAATCAGGGTTTATTGCCATGCACTTGCACAAAAATGAACCACCAAGGAAAAGGACATGTAGGTCAGCAAAATATATAAACTTCCAGTGATTTTTGTTACACAAATAATGCATCATTAAGGTTGTCCTCTTGAGATGATATTACACTTAGGCCCTAAGCTCATGGGTTCACAAGAGTTCTTTGTACTTAAAAAATGCATTGCACGCATGCATTAAAGGTATACCCTTAATATTTTATGCTTAAGTCCTACCTAACCAAGCAAACTGTGTCCTCCACAAACAACATTATCCCCTGCAGATCTTATAGTTGCCCAGCTGGTGTTTGCCCATCCGTCAGTGTCGGAGTATTTGCAGGGCTTTCTTTCTGAGTATTTTGCCCGTTTGTGTTAGTGTCTTTTTGCCGACGTGTTTTGGCTCCTCAGTGATGTCGTTTGCATGGGCAGCCTTAACTTGAAATATTTGTCATTGTTATTCTTTTTCATTCAATCGCTTAAATTAAACAGATCAGTTGTGAAAGAAAGATTGACTGCCGCCCTTGGCGGAGAATACGAAATCTGAATCATTCTGTTAGTCTTTCCACTGTTCACACAGCCCTTTAAATTTGAAGTGTTCTCGAAGCAGATTATTGATCTAAAGGTTGGTTTCTTTGTTCAAAGTTCAAGTCCGAAGAGGGCTATAAAATAACCAAAATAGCCACTCGATTTAAGTAACAGTCAAATTCCTACGCTAAACTACCAAGCCCCTTCTGCTTCGTTAGAAAGAGGAAATAATTTCAACATGCCATCACACAAAAAGCGCACAAGATCCCACTTGACAAAGTGTAGAAATCCCAGTACATGCAGATAAGGTCCCAAGGTACGTGGGAATTCGATTTGGCTCTTATAACCCACCAGGAAAAAGGCTCTAAACCATTTGGATTCCATCTTTGTCCTATCACAGCCAAATGTCTATTTCGAAAGTGTCTGAGCTTCCGAAACTTTAAGGCGTGTAAAGCATCATACCGTAACCTGTGACGAAGATTTAGGACCCGACACTAACCACGGAAGAAACCTTTCTTTGTCATAAACCTCCAACTGTTAAATATAAGCCAGTACTGTCGGGTCATGTCAATTAGTACAGATTTTTGTCCTTTTTGTCCAACGATTTATATACACCCTATCTTAGCACATATAGGTTTCACCAACAAACCAACCGACATTTGGTGCGCAAGACCTGAGATCTATCCGGGAGAGGCATTAATCGCACGACGCTGAGCGGAAAGCTAGGTCATGGATTGCTGAAAGCCTGGGTCTTGGCCACAGTTCATTTGGATCATGCACGCATTTGCTAAGGCCGCAACGAACTCTTAACTTTTGGAAAGTCTGTGAAAATAAAGTGTCAGAAACAGAGTTCGCACGATACGGAAAATGTTACAATGGGATGCTTCCACAATTGCACGTAGGCCGACTCCACGGGCCTAATTGCTTACGCTTACCCTGCCCAGGAAGCAGGGCATTTAACATTGTTGCCCTTATGTCACTGTGACCAGGAAGTTAGAAGGAAATCTATCTGTGCTAACTTGGTCAGCCATCCAAGGCACACACTCGAGTGTTTATATCCTTCCACGAGTCCATTCACAACTCTAAATCCATTATGTCCCCTGGGCCCACCTCACACATACACGCCTGCCTTTCAACATACACAAGATACTCGCTAAAGAGGGGGTTGTGGGGTGTCCCCCCCTCACTTAGTCAGTTTTGTCGGCAAAATACCGTATTGGCAAGAATGGAGAAGGAAGGGGAAAGAAGGGGAGGGGAGATTAGGTTAGAATCAGGTCGGGAATCAGACTCTCTGTACACTCTTGAAATTTGCCGACAGTCTGTCAGTTAGTTTTATGATGACTACCCCTCCCATTTAAATGGTCTAGCGACGCTCGTGAACACGCATGCGTGTGTATGACCCTCCCTTATCTTGCCCCCTCCTTGCCCAATAATGCTCTATGATATAACCAAGGACATTGTGCTGCGGCTGTAACCGTTGTATGTGTATTGTGGGAGTGCTGCACAGCCACGCGTATTGATCCTCCTTCAAGGCCCGTTGAGCTAAACACATAGCGATATACACCAAAAGACTTGGTTCATTCATTGGCCAGTTGAAGTTTTCCAATCTCAACCCCCTTTGAAGCATCCTCCTAACAAGTGTGCGAATGAAACTTCGTTCAAAATGGTGAGGGTTAAATATTCATCTGCCGATCCTACTCTGAAACAGGGGAAAGCTACGGTATGGCTGGCTCTGTCCACCTTCTCCGTTTGCGTTGGGTCTTCCCTGCAGTTCGGCTACGGGACCGGCGTCTTGTCGGCGCCACTTGGCTTCGGGGTGAGTGTCTATTTGTCAGTTATTTTGCTTTCCCCATACACACTTTCCATCATCAGATCATTACGCCATATCTCTCTGCGCGATTAAATCCCCACTTTTTGGCTTGATCTCCACTATGCTGCAAGACAGTGTTTTCATCATTTGAAGTTTCGTCGACTTGGCCATGTCTATTTTGCCATTTCCAGTTAAAAGCAATTTATTTAAATGTCGAACCGTCCACTGGAGTAGCACGGGTGTTGTGTGAAACTTTAGTACTTCCTCGTGGAATATAACACCTATCAAAAGAGCTAGGGCATCATTTGACACATTTGAAACTGTGGCACGTGGCATTTATAACTATAAGGCCAACGGTCAGGGTGATCGACTGAAAAACATTTACCGGTTCCGTATATTCACTACTGCCTGAAAGTCACAAACGGTGTGGTGTCAGCCACAAATTTGATACGCTCATCCTGACACTGTTCTCATCATTGCCACACTTTCGATCTGGTGCTAGTTGTAGTTTTGCTTGGCATATAAAATATTCGGATGAACGTACAGTAACATGACCTAGCAGTGGATTGGTTGATTGCATATGATAGCATGTTGGACCATAGAGCAAGGACTATGGTTGGACATGGAGGTATAAAAATGACATTTGATGGCGTTTGGGGATTGGTTTGACCATGGAAAAGAGATGAAGGGAGCAAAACTCTAGTCCTTGGTCCTTTTTTATAGCTCCATGGGTTGGACCAGGGACTAGATGGTCCAACCAATCCCCAAACGCCATCAAATTTCATTTTCGTCTGATGACATCACGGAGAGTGCATAAAAGCACGGAGAGCATAATAATGTCAAGTTTATCTTTTAAAATACAAAGCCGTATGGTGGAAGGCCTCCAATTTCTTGCCGACAGTTCATCATTTCGCTCCTTTCTGGTGTGATTATCATGTAAGCTCTCTGCCAGCTAATAGATTATGTAATAGTTGATTATTTTACCATGTCCATTTGCTTGCCTTGATTCCCACTAAGGCCGTGTCTGAAACAGCCTATGCTGAGTACAGCGGCATGGTTTAAAACGACCTTAGGTATGGAGCTATACAGCTCCATGGTATGGGTATTCTTTGTGACGAGACCCATGAACTATCGCAGTGTTTATTTTCTTCCTCCGTGGTTATGCCACATTAGCAACTCTGTTCTCTGGAACATCTACTGGTCATCCCACTAGCCTATGTTTTGAAGCATATCTCGGATATTCAACACCCTTTAAAATGAGAAATATTCACCTCATGCAATATTCCCCACTTAATTTAGTGCGACCCACGTAAGCCCAAGACGCCCCCAAATGGTTCAGCATCGTCTTTTATTGTGCATTAAACCGCGTTATCATTAAATCTCGAGTTTATTTTCCGATACCATTATCACTGAATTTCAGCACGCTCGTTATCGATGTGATTGGAAAATTCATTTGCGCTTATAACCGTCTAACAGCCAAAACAAATCATTCCTCAGGTACATTTATAAACAGTGGATCGATTGTGTCGGTCCTTGGCTGCCAACCCTGGCCAATGTAAGTCAGGTCATTGTCGGCTACGCATAATCCCAAGAACACTCCACTACGGGTATAACCCTCGTCAGGAGCTAGGCATCAGACTCCATGCAGTGTAACGCCAACAGTTAACCGTTATCGCAGACCTGACCACAAGTTGGCCAGCTCAACCAAATTCCCCTAACGGCTTTTGCATATCGCTATTGTTGGGGTTACGTAACGGATTTCTTTTGGCTGGAGACGTCCGTCTATTTATAACAGTATGGGGCAAGGACTGCCTTGGTATATACTAATGCATGCACTATATACGCGGAGGAAATGATGCCTGAAAGCTCCAATGTATGTCAATCAGGATTTGGGTGTCTTCACTTGCGCAACTGGTACAATTCAGAATACATGTATAGCTTCTTAATTGTGATCCAGCGGTACTGAGATTGATTTACACGGAAAAGGACAATCGTTTCGCTAAAGTTACTGTTAAACTGACTTTAAACTTAAGTCGAAGACTCCTCAATTGAACTTCTCATAAGCGTTAGTCCATAATTATTCAGTATAATGTCGTTACAGGGTGATTATTTCGTTAGAGTATCGATTCACTGCGATTTTAACGGATTTTCAAATGAGGAGTAAAGAGTTCCAAATATCTTTATTTTCACTCCTAGTGGTACACCTAGTCCTTGCTCTATGGGTGAACCAAGCACTTTTTTTCTCTCATTACTCTTTAAAGCCTAAAGGCAGAGTAAAAAACTCGCTCTCAAAAAGAGTGAGTCTCTCATAAATCCAAAAGAGTGAAAAGTGAAAACCACTCTCAATTTAAACTTTAAAAACCACTCTAAAAGAGTGAGATTCGTAAAGGATTGGAGTAGCAGGCGCGGGAAGTCACTCTTTTAGAGTGTTTTTCACTCTTTTAAGAGTGGAGTGGCTTTGTAAGGGCATTCACTCTTTTGAGAGTGAGTTTTTCACTCTTCTGCATTTAGAGCGTACTGTCAATTGATAGCGTTAGGAGGTTGTGCCCCTGTACCTCGGTTGGATTGTGTTGCTTGTGTTGACCAAGTCCAGTGAGTGCTTCCCTACAGTGGAGGAAACCTCCAAAGTGCATTTGACATGGAATGATGTGGGAGAGGGTACCACCTCCCCAATTTTAGTGGGGACCATTCACTGCGTTTCCACATGGTTTCAGCAATCTTGGGAAATCTATGGATAATTATGCATACGGACGTGTTTGGGAACGATATGTTGGATATTACCATCAGCGCTGGAGTGTGGATACACTTAATCAAGGGCGGACCCGAAACCAATTGTTTGGGACCAAACTGTGTGTGTTCGTTCGGGGGAGACAACGGGGGCCATGCTGCCCCCTAAAAAAGAAAAACTTTTTTTTCTAACAATGAAAGAAAGCCAATTTTGCAATGTAGGTCTATTACATTTTCCTTCTTTCCAAAACCGTAAAAAAGCCCCAAATATAGTCCCACCCGTTTACGGAAAGAGTATAAAAGGTTGCAAGAGATAAATCATTAAGCCACCCCCCACACCCACACACAAGTGTGTAAACGCCTTCAATCGTGGACTCCCTATTGTTCCTCTTTTGTTCATACTTTAACTTATTCGGAAGACCTCCCATATGTTTTGTCGACGTTTTCCAACCGTGGACTCTTCGGCAACCATGGACCCTATTGTCCCCTATTGTTATAGGTCCACGATTTGAATGTGTATACCAACTCACCCGTATAAATGCGTCGGTACTCTCTCCCGCAAATCGTAAGTGGTGTTTACGCCCGTGTGCAGAGGGCTTATAGCAAGGCTGAAGTTAATCCATACAGTGCAGTGTTGCTCTTAGCTGAAGCTGTAGGCTTCTGAAAACCGAGGGAAGGAAATACAACAAACTTCAAACAACTGGCTGAAGAATAAAACGACATCAGCAATGACACCGACCCCAGAAGATTATGCCACTTTGTTTGATATTTTGCGGTACAAAATGGAACCAAAAACAGAAATGAGTATATGCAATCTCTCCGCCGGTCTAACAAAATTCATGAGAGAGAAGACAAAGAAGACAAAGAAGACTTTTTTACTTTAGGAGTGGGAGGATAGCCCAAAATGAAAAAAAAAATAGAATTAGGGAGGGGACGAAAAACGTGCATACAGACGATGGCAGGATTTGAACTTGGGAAGATAGACCCTACATTGTAAAAGTACCACTGCGCCGAATAACCCAGTAGCCTTAACGGGAACAAACTTTTTTTGTATGACCCCCTCTCGCTCTCCCTTTATCTTTCGAAACAGTATTTGAATGATTTCTACAACATGTCAAACTATCAGCGCCGGGAAACGTACTTTGACAAGGATGCAATGAACTGGCTGCTGGCCTTCACCACTGCACTCTACTGTGTCGGCGGTGCTTTTGGCGCACTCCTCGGCGGTACACTCAGCGACATCCTGGGCAGGCAAGTAGGACCGTTTTCGGTTGCGAAATATTTTTCGTTATTGTCCGTCGGCCTGGATATTGTGAAAAGTCCCACGGAAGTCAAATCTTTTCCTTTAACGAGCAGAAACGTCTCATTCTTTGACAGCTATAAGGCGATCCAAAACCAGCGAAACAAAACGACCCATTTTGTTCAACCGGCTACACAGTATTCTGTTTTCTTAAATTAAACATGATGGAGCCACACCAGGTCTTGTCGTGTGCCCCAAACTCTGTATAGGATTCTCGAACTTTCTGTAGGCCCTAGGCCCATCCAATCCCAAACCACCTCAACCCAACCCAACCCAACCCAACCCAACCCAACCCAACCTAAACCAACCCAACCCAACGACAAAAACCTTAAGGACTAATTTCCTCCCTCGCCCTTGAGTTTCTTTGTAAGTTAGCACGATTCCCAGTTTGGAATGTACTAATTCCCTCTACAAGTAAAAAAAATGTTCATTGTAACACCTCGCCCACGGATTCTGTATCTTGATTGGCCGAAAGTGTGTCATGTGACGCTTGCTAGTTTCACTATTTTATACCACCGCAGCCTCTTTCTGAAAAAGAACTATACCCGTATAGCAACCAAAGAACTATATACTGTATGTACCAATGAAAGCACACGCGCGTATTTCGGCTCATAGCGAACAACACCGGTTAATGAATGTATGCAAACGGTGCTGTTCCGTTTGGAATTCTTGAATTAAATTTGATGAATGTAAATTCAAGTTTGGTGTTTCATTATTGATTTTTAGCTTAAATTTTGCAGAATCTGTGGGGAGGTGTTATAAAACATACACTGACTGCTTTATCTCGCGGTATAGTAAAACTAGCCTCCCTTGGTGATCTTTGGAATATTCTATTTTTCCTCGGCTTTGCCTCGGGAAATTAGAATGCTCCACGGATCATCTCGGGAGGCTAGTTTTACTATACCACTCGAAGCAGTCAATATTTGTCATCTTCACATTTTCAGGAAGGGCGCCCTCCTCCTGAACAACATTTTCTCCATTGCTGCCGCGCTCCTGTTCGGCTTCAGCGGCGCCGACTACGCCAATAATTTTGAGATAGTTATGGTTGGGCGTCTCATCATCGGATTCATGGTTGGTAAGTGTCGCTCGTCGTTTTTGGGGAAAAAAAGAGATAATATCATATTCCGGACAAACTATTAATTGCCTGATCGATGTCAAGATGCGGATTGGGGATTTTCCAGTTTGAAAATGACTGATTTTACAAATTGTATTGCTTTGGTACTTAATGACCTCTGGGTTGATTCTTTAAATGATCAAGTATGAGACGATCAATAGATGACGTTACTGGTTGTCGGACCAGCCAACCTACAGTCTTCCAATCAAAACGCTGCTATACAACTTTTATTGACGAGGCTGACCTGAAGCATAGGAGGAAATAAAGGAAACCAAGGAAATATTAAGGTCGAATCCCGCTAACCTTTTGACCAATATGTTGGCCACGAAGGCATTAACATACAACGAAATCAATGACTGACTCACAAATCACAGTTGTAGACTCAAGTCACGTGACTTTGACTCGAATCAGACTCGAATCGCTATTTTTTGTGACTCGTGACTTGACTTGTATTAAACTATCATTTTTGAAGGCTTGACTTGGACTTGCAAAAAAATGATTAACTTGTGACTTGACTGGGACTTGACTTGAACTTGGTCAAAAACTTGTGACTTGCTTGTGTTTGGACCAAATTCACTTAGGACTTGACTTGGACTTGCAGAATTGACTTGCTATCTGTTACAAACCCTTCTTCATTGTGACATGTTGGGGGAACTTCAAGGACAAACTTCAGTGACTGCATAGTCACCAGGTCCCTAATTTAAATGCCGCCTATTGTCGAGTATGATTGGTTTTCACAGTAGGCGTAAGTGGCAAAATAAGGGACCTGGCGACTCTACGATCACCGACGTAAGGCTATGACACATTTAAACGCTTTATGTATATGTATATGATTTACCAGGCTGCTCCATCACTATCGTGCCCCTGTATCTGGCTGAGATCTCCCCGGTCAATCTACGCGGTGCTATCGGTACTTGTCATCAGCTAGCTATCACCATCGGCATTCTCCTTGCGCAGGTAAGCCAGTCTCACGCACAGGAGCTCCGTCTCCGGTCATTACGCACTCCAACTGAAACCGAACGTGTTGCATTCCACGCGACCCAGTGTATTTATCGAAGACAAGTTTATTAGTCAGCTTCGGAATATCTGAAACTGAGGAATGGTTGCTCGAGGTATAATTGTAAAACTGGCTTTGCAGAACTCCGAAATGTGGTGGCTAGCCAGATACGTAACTCCTTTACACTTTAGGTGGAAAGGCTTGCGGTAGCACCATGCAAGGAATATATATCTTATGAGTATGTATGGTTCTGAAAAGAACCTGGAGTATACTCAACGTTTCGGACTGCGTGCTCAGTCTGTCGTCAGGAGACTGAAGAGATGCTGAAATTGAAGCTGTTTATATAAGCTGACTGGATACAGTGGGGTGTGGATTCTACTGGGTGCACACTTGTAGTTTAGTTGGCAGTTGCATGCATATACGTTAGTCTCTGGTTCCAGTGGGCCGTCCTTTAGCTTGGTACGTAAATTCCCAACTAAAGATGGCTAACAGAAACGTGAAAGCTGATTATTGGATTTTTAGAATATCTATCTCTTTATAGTGTCTTAGCTGATACCAAACTTGCAATGCTCAGGCCCCTCAATACCACAACTCAATTTGCACAATGATTTCAGACTGCTTCAAATTGAATCACCTCAATCGTATGCTAAATCTGTCGTCTTCCATTTTTTTAATTCTACAAAAATCTGACACATTAATTGAGGTATGTTTTCTAAAACATGAGATACCGCGAAAGTATACATGGATTGCGTCTTTTAGCATAACGTTCCGTATTTGCCTGAAACTTTGTTCTAGGCTTTCGGTCTGTTCGTGTTGAACAAAGAGAACCAGTGGCCCATTCTGTTGGCCCTCACTGGGGTGTTTTCGGGCATCGAGATCCTGACACTCCCATTTTGCCCCGAGAGCCCCCGTTGGCTGCTCATCAACAAGAACAAGCCGGAGAAATGTAAAGCAGGTATGGGCTCGCTAATTCCGTACGTATCACTATGTGACGTTAACATACCAATCACAGGGTTCTCATCACTGCATGAAAACTCCCTGATTTCTCCCAAAGTTTTCCCTGACGAGTTTCAAAATTCCAGGATAAGTATTTCGACCTGTTTCCAGTTTGACAGATCTCTGGTGTGGTTGATGACTTGTCAGACGAGAGCAAAATAATATTATAGCTGACTACTTCCACTTTTGGGCCACTCACAGAGCCTGACTCTCCCCTGATTTGGGACATTTTTCTCAAATTCCATGACCTTTCCCTGTCTGGAAAAAGGGAAATTCGTTTTCCAGGTTCCCCTGATTAATAGGAAGGTATCCGGTTCGTAAGTGTGACGTCACTTCAATTTAAACCACGCCCACTGCACATGCACTGCACATAGAGTTCCATGCATTGATCGTTGTTTACATGGAACCATGGAACCGGAAGTTATCGCGTAACTTCAGCGATCGTCCAATGGGAACCTGCAAATCGTGGTGCATCCGCCTTTGTGACAAAGTCACATGTACGAACCAGATAGGAAACCTTGAAACAAGAGGAAGCTCATCACCCCAGTGTTTATCAAAGCTGGAGCGCTCCGTTTCATTAATTGAAATGCTTGGGTTTTTCCTTCGGTCTACAGCTCTTATCAGACTGAGAGGGGATGATGACGTGGATCGTGAAGTTACAGAAATGAAGGAGGAGGCCTTCAAGGAATCATCCACGCAAAAGGTTAGGCAGGAAGTGGAGGGCATTTAGTCCAACGACTGCTTGTTTGATCAGATCTAGTCAAATCCCACTCGAGCTGACCAGCCGACCCTGAAAGCTTGATGGTCGAATGGCAAAGACGTTCGTACCAGACAAATCAGCATCCTGGCCGTGGGTTCGAGTCCCACCAGAGTAAGCTTGTGATTTTTTTGGGCGAGCTCTCAGACAACTCTGCGGACACAGTGCTATGAATATACACAGACGTCAGTTTTTAAGGGCAGAACCCATGATTAAAAGCCCACAATGTCCATTCGACTCCAATCTGAAACCGGCCTTCATTTGACCACCCATTCTCCGATCAGACTGATCCCTTCGAATCAATTTTTAGAATGGAGTACTTCTGTTCTACATGTAGGTGGGCATGTGGTCTGTTGTTACCGCCAAGGATCCATCATGGAGGATGCCACTTATCATCAGTGTGGTAATCCACGCTGGTCAGCAGTTGTCTGGAATCAATGCTGTAAGTTTACATCTCAAACTTCATTGGCGTGAATTTCTCTTATTTTTTTATTTTTACCCCCCCCAAGAAAATAGATACAAAAGAGAGATAACAACTGCTTGGCTTTTGGGAATTAGAAAAGATGCATAGATGTACGGCAATAGTTCCTGTCAAAGACCTGTGTTGAAATCTTAATGAAAGGAGAGATAATTAGATAAAAACGAGCACGCCACTGATACATACACACATACATGCGGATACATTGCGTACAAATGCGCACAAATTGCGTACGCTTGCATTGCGTACATCCTCAAATCATTTTGATTTACATGGAACCACTGGACGTTGCGTAGCTCTTCTTTAGGCTGGATTATAGCTAAAGGGGATTAAGGGTGTACGTGGGTGTGTACGTGAGGAGAAAGGAAATGAGGTCATTTTTGCTTTTGAAGGAATGTTGATGGAAATGACGAAATTCCCCCAAACTGCACTGTTCTCTGAAGTTAGTTACAAAGTCTAATAAATTTGTTGTTTTATTGGATATTCTTTCAGTTTCAGAATAACTTTGCTCAAGACCTGCGTGAACAAAACGTACTGCGCATGTGCACAGTTCATCTTCTACACATGCTGCAAATAAATAATTTTATTTCTTCAAAAGAGATTGGAAATTTTGACGTTTGAACTCGGGTGGGAAACCTGGTGGGATCGAAGCAAGGAACTTTGGCTTTCTGGATAAGGAAATTTTCATTTTGATTTGCATGGAACCACTGGACGTTGCGCAGCTCTTCTTTAGGCTGGGTTATAGCTGAAGCGGATTATTAAGGGTGTATGTGGGTGTGAAGCAGTGAAATGCAAAATTCGTAGGATCCTCGACTTAGTCCTGAGTTGGCCTTTCTCTGATAACTTCAACGATTCTATTTTGAACTAAACTTCAGGTGATGTTTTATGCAACTTACATCTTCGAAGAAACAGGCATGTCCACGCAGGAAATTTCGTACGCAACAGTTGGGCTCGGCGGTATCAATGTGTTCATGACTATCATATCGGTGAGTGAGCTCTCAGCTGACAACCTTGCGAGTCAGTAGATGCCACATTTTCCCCATCACAGAATACAAATGGAACTAGTTCTGCAGGTTCGTGCTCTGATATAAACTAGATTAAAACTCGGTTTGGGTCCTCCTAGCATTCCAATGGTTGGTTCACACCGCCCAGATTTGATGTACGGTCTCACGAGTTAAGAAGAGCCAGTTTTTCAATAGTCTGGATACCAGACTCAAGGATTCTGACTACTCTATGGCCGTTTTCCAGGGCCGTTTTCCAATGCTCAATTCGGCTCCGTCTCATGCTTCAACTGCATTGTAGAGCACGTATTGCAGACCGGACAAGTCCCATACACTATGCACAAGCTAAGTGAGGGGTCCGTGTACATTTCGTCCATTCGTTTTTCGATTTAAAATGACAAACCAAAAACGAAACAAGTCATTTTCGATTTTCATTTGAACACGAAAACGAAAAACAAGACTTTTGTGTTTCATTTGAAAACGAAAAAAACAAAGTTCGTTTTTCATTTTCACAACGAAAATGGCAGTCATTCGCTTTTGTTTCTAAAGTAAATGCAAAAAACATTTTAATAATTTTAACACATTTTAATCTACACTTAACACACAAATAGGGGTTTTCTGTCACTGATGGCAGCGTAGATGTCCATTTCAAAAGTGCACGCTGTGCAGGCAGTAAGTTCCTATTGAAGGACCATTCTTGCTGTATAAAAGCACACCATCTCTTCTTCCCGAACAGATGGAATTAGTTACGATAATTAAGAGAGACTAGCACTGTTGTTTCAATTCCCCATCTCTTTGGTAGGTCTTTGTTGTTGAGCGTGCTGGCCGCCGTAAGCTTCTCCTCTTCCCGTTTGCCATCATGGCCATTGCGCTGGCATTGCTGACTGTCTCCCTCAACCTACAGGTAAGTAAATCTTGCCTCGCTTCTCATCCAACTACGTTGTTGGTCTATAATGAAACATTTCAACAGACTTGAAAATGAAGTCTAGCACCGCACTTGCGCGATTGCTCAGTGCTTTGTAGAGGCTTAAAGACTAAAATACCTCCATATGCCAAGTCGGGTGGAACTGCACCAACTACTTGCAAATTCAGTCAAACAGTAGAAAAGCAACAGTGACTAGAGAAACCGTTCAGCAAACCTCTCGCATGAACTGCACCATATTGGTAAGGTTTCTCACACAGACCACACTTGAACTTGATTAAAGAGACAGTCCTTCGTAGTGACTGAAAAAAGGGGTCAATGGTCCACTGGCATGATAACTTATAAACTGCCTTGCTGGGTATTTCTAATATTCGGCAATAAGCTACTTGTCATGTCTATAGACGGGCACAAAAGCTGTGAGGACACTTTACTGACAGTGACAGGGCCTGAACTGCTGAGAACAGTGCCCGACTGGGAACTGTCGGACTGCAAACCTTCAAAACGACACGAGATGTTCCCGAATGGAAACTTAAGTTCATATGCATGCATGCTGAATTTGGAACGAATCAACCTCAGCTACAGACACAGCAGGCAGAATGTAAAATGGTAATGTTGCACATTCAAAGGTGCTTCCTTACACCTGAGACGATTCCCAGACTTTCTACAGACCATGAACTGGTACAAGTATTATTTGGGTTGACAAAGTAATGCAGAAATATATAGAAACGGGGAAAGAAAAAAACCCTAACGCTGTCCAGATCTTGATTTTCGTGCTCGATCAATTTATGCAATGTTTGATGCCATACACAATTATGTATAAAATAACACACTAAAAAAAGTCCTGGTCCGATTTTTGTGACACTGGTGAGGAATGTACAGAAAATACAGTGCTTTCTTTTGTGACACAGTATTCACAATCTTATCTTAAAAAGACAACATGCAGTTGGTAATCAACCCAACTTCTTTTCATGCATATACTATGATTTGCAAAAATAGGGAACGAGATCTGTTCATTTTGTTGTCATCGGGAGCGAAACAGACATGACAGAAGGCGCTTGTTTTTCAATTCTTGGAAAATACCTTTTATCACCATTACAACATATGAAGCAAGATACGAGACGGAGAGAGCCCCATGCTTTGTGTTGGTCATTTTTTCACTGGAATCTGAGGAATTCTTTTCAGACGTGGGGGGGGGGTGTGTTATAGGTAACAATGGTCTAGAGTGTGTATAGTGATTGGACATGTAGGGGGAGGGTACCCCTGTCTCATTTCTTGCTGGATATATCACACAAGGCACTCCTTGTCAAAAGAGCACAAGACCAAGGATGTGCCAAATATTTGATCGATTATCGAATTTTTGAATATTACTTTCCGAATATAACTAATCGAATGTAAAATTTCTGAAAAGGTAGGGACTATTTTCTTTTGTTTTACATGAGAAAAAAATGCACTATGAGGCTTGTTTCAAGCAGGTTCAAATGAAAAGCAACAGAAATCTTACGATTCAAAAAGTAATTGAACAATATAAAAGGAATAGAAAGTTGCAACAAGGTAAGAAGTATTGTTCGTCTCTTAAATCTTTCTAAATGTGGCTGGAGATACTCCTGGACGTGAGAAGCTATTATTGTGACTCTTATGTACAATTGTGTGCATTATTGCAACTGATTTTGTATATGGTTTGTTCAACATTCTGCTGGTCACTACGACCGAATATTTAGATGTTCGATCGAATTGAGGGTTGAATATTCTCATAGTGAATTGTCCGAACTGACTCGGGGCAACGTGAGACCAGTACAAAAATCCATCCTTCAAAATCACTTGCCAACATTTGGAGACATATTGGCTACTGCCATTGTCCACACAAGCTATTTAAACTGAAAACCGAGTACATGTATTAAAGTGGAACCTAATCCAAGAAAACAGAAAAGTGTGACAAATATATTGCACACAAAGCTATCAAGACACTCATGTTCCGCCTACATCAATATAACTCCAGCTCATTAATACAAAACTTGTCATTACCATTAAACCCAATTCCAAATTGTCAAATTATCTCTCTCATTAGGAGGAGGAAAGTCATCAGAGCATGAGAATTAAGCAGCGCTTCATACATTCAAGTTATAAGAAAATCCTCTTCAACGATTCCTTTCCAACAGAAAGCAACCTACATGTAAATGCACGTTGTTACAATACATTTCCAAACGTACAAAAAGGGTAAAAGCTGTTACCAAATTAACAGATTAAAGAAAAGAACAGCACCGTTGTCATGTCCACGTAACATTTCAATTCACCGATAAATTTTTGGGTACTTGTGGAGGGATGAGATCAGACAAGAAAGCATGATAGGGCAGGTGAGGAGGATCCAAGAAAGAAGAAAGACCCATCTGACTGGGTAACTGGGATGATGTGGTTGAAGCCAGGGCCCTACGACATGGTTGAGACGTCTTGGAATATTGAGAAATCCTGCAAACTTTTGGTGCACCTCACCAGGTTTACGGTGACAATTTGTCACACTTACACATCTGCGTCATCCCTACCTGACCCCCGATATGCAGCATTTCAATAATTGAAGACTGATTGCTTCGTTTAAAACCAAAACAATGATCCAATCTGAGCAGGTTCGGGCTGCCCACTGATCCCCAGAAGGGTGCACCCGTGGTCTGGGGAGTAAACTTGGGCTCTCCCTTGTTTGGGATAGATCTTTTTTCCATGAGGAAATTGGAAATTGGCCTACATGATTTCCCACTGGTTTTAAGCCTGTGCTGCCTACGCGGCAGTGAAAATGCTCTGTCAATGTTAGTCCATCTTGTTTGTCAAGCTGTTTTTCCCTATGGTTGAGATGATCGATGACAACAGGCATGATGCCAAGGTACAGATTGCTGTGAAAGGGACATGTTTTGTCATATGGCCCACACTGGAAAACAAAATGGCGTTCGAGATGCAGGCTGTTTTTATATGAAATGCCTTTTATTTGGGTGGATATACTGCATTTTGAAGCTGAAGTGATACTTCCATTCCATTTTTTGATTACGGTCGGTTACTCTGTTGAAAATTAACATTTTATTTCCTGGACAATAGAGGACAGTGGGCCAAATGTGAAGCGAGAGAGACACTGGTGTGTACCCACCATGCCTCTTAGTATGTATGCGCATACACTGAGGATTCTGCTCAGACGATCGCCAGAATTAATCGTAATTTAAAAACTGTTTCAACTGTCTGCATCTGTGTCTGCACCAGTTGCAACAAAGTGTTCCCACGGCTGAACGGCTGGGGACTTTTCGGTGATGCTGTCTCCATCTACATGCATTTATGCTCACACAGGAACTAGACTTTACGGTTTCCCAATTCAATGTCACGGCATCTGGAAATTACACACTATAAACCCAAACTTTAAAAATTCCAGCTGCACAAAGCAAACGTTGGAGGGGAAATCCAACCTTTTCATATGCTTTACAAACACACACACACAAATGCTGGACAACAGCTCAATTGTCTCTTGCAGACAATGTACAAGCTGTTACTTTAAAATGAAGTGCAAAAAACAGAGTGAAAAGCATGAAAATTATAAAGGAAACATTCATTATGGTCACAACAAGACTATGCTAATAAAAAAAGTTTCATCTACAATGATCATTTTCAGATAGTTGAGGTAGCTCATTTCACAGAATTCAGACTCTCACAAATCAGTCATACCAGTAATTATGTAAAAAGAGTGAACCTACACAACTTTCTAGTGGCAGGTTCTGTCTACTATCAAGGAAAACATTACAGTTTGAATGTATCATTGAAAATCAACGCTAATTATTCCTGAAGGATCTGGTAACATACCGATACCTCATATATGGGTAATTCCAGAAATTAGGGGTCCAAAAGTGCGCCATTTTTGTGTACCTGTTACATCTGACCTTTGTTATTTGACATGGAAGTATTATCGGAATTGATTTCAAACTATTAGTATTTGTTTGGCGGGTAATTTGCATTAATTCATCACTCTTAGAAATCAGAAAATGTGTTCTGAACGTACAAAATCACGTCAGATGTAACAGGGGACACGAAAAAAAGGGACCCCTAATTTCTGGAATAAACTGTATCCCATATCTCACTATTTTGGCAGTTTTCTTCCCCGGGAAAACACCATTTAAGCTCAATCTATGAAGAGACTGGTCTCTTTCTTTATAAAATGTTAAACACTGCATCTTGTTTGCAACAAAAAACATTTAAACATGTTTCATCAACTCACAAAGTAAGGCACTATCTGGCCGAATTTTTGGACTTCAGAATGAACTTTTCAACAAGAACTGCACGTCCAGTTCACTGGAAACATCAGGTCCCAGACCACCAAAGACAATTTGAACTGAACCCAAACCCATAATGTTTGACAAAGAAAATGAACCGACTTGAATTCAGTCTTACAATGTGTATTTGAAGTTGCCCCAGAAATGTGTGTGAAAACCAAAGTCATGACTTTTCCGGGACTTTCCAGGACTAAAGTCTGACAACTCAGCTGAAATTAAATGGCATCATACAGAAAAGTTGAGTCGTATTATGATCTCGAAGACTGCCATAGCCACTAGTAGCAGCTGATAAAAGCTGGTAAATTGATCACAGTTCTGTTCATCACATCAAAAGCAGCATATAAAAAACTTCATCATAGCACGATCTTGATTTCTAGGACCTTTTTCCTGCCGACAACAGAATTATTCTCCACGACTTTTCCAGAACGTTTTTTTGCCCCCAGAATTTTCCACAATTTCCGATAAGTCTGGAAACCCTGGCTCGCTAATCTTCATGCACTGGCTGGGTGGCATGCCATCTGAACCCACTGCTGTGCACGAAGAAATGAATCAACTGCACGTTACCTGTTGGTTGGTACAGGATACTGAGGCCATGTTTGTTTCAAACAGATCCAGATCATGGTCGTTGCTGGTTTTAACAGGTGCAGACCAGCATTAGTATCACTGATTTAGATCCATTTGAAACAAACAGGGCCTGTGTACAATGCGGTGGACTCGTTGCATGCAGACTGTTGTTTGCTTGCAGGTGAATGTAAATCCCCAGTAGTAGGAGCTCTAGACAGTCACCATGTAAAGATTGGTTATGAGTCAAACTACTGACACTTTGTTCTATCTGGTCGGGGCGATGCAGCAGGTTCAGAGGTTACTGGTCAGTGTTCCTCTGTGTCGAGGGCGCTGTATCTGACTCCATCGGAATTACCATCCAACTGCATATTAAAGAAAGGGAGACAAACCAAGAAATGGAGGTTTAATGGAATACCAAAGTTCCATTGCTACAAGTCATTCAATTGCCAAGATAACCAAGACCAAGAACTGAACAAGATCAGTTGTAGTTTACTGTTTTCTCAATCATTTAAGTGCAATGCATTAAGAGTCTACTTTTGGAACAATTTGGGGCTGTACCTTTGAAGTGTCAACCCTACCGCCATTGGCCATACATGTAGGGGACTGAAAGTTATGACCCAAACAGTTGACGATGCTTATAATTGTGTACAGGTTCATAGGTGCATGTGTACACAGGCACACATAAATGAGTAATAATGTAAATGTACATAAGGATTACACAAACAAGATGTCTCCATTAGGTGCATGCAGTTAAGCTTCGCCTGGGTGGCCGTGCGCATTAAAGAGCAATGGAAAATATATTTGTTGCAGGTTCAATCTAAAAAAAAAAAGAGTTGTTGGAGGTGTTATTGAAGAAAGAATGTTCTCAGGAGTTGGAGAATGGACGAGGAAGAGTTAGCATCAAAGGGGAAATGAGTGCATTTGTACGGCAGAAGTGAAGGAATTAAATAGGCTGATTAGGCCTTATCTGCAACTTGTAAGAGGGTGTAGTTGTCAATTTGTGTTCTCTTGTACTGTCTGCGATCCGGTATTTATCTGGACACCCACCTCACCTCCAAATGGGAATTTAAAGTTGTTCCTCTACAACAAATTTGACACGTCGCCATATTTGGGTCAGGATTGTAGTTCCATTGATTGTCATGTCTTAAAAGTGGCCGTGCAAAGGCATGTGTGTTATGCAGTGACCCAGTGACTCATGGCAGCATTATGGTGCATTAGCCTGTAAGTTGATATACAGTGGATCATAGTATTTTGTGAACTGAATCAATTGCCTAAAATTTAAAGGTATTTGTGTAACTTTGCTTCCGTTTGTCTAATTTAAAGGCTTCCTTCGACTGGATGCGCTGGCTGAGTCTGGTTTTCATCTTCCTATACATCATTAGCTTTGCTATTGGTCCAGGTGGGTCGGATTGTGTCTGTAAATGAACGAAGTTTCAACACACTGTTTTATTTGTAACCTCACACCTTGGAACACGTTTGTGAGTCTCAGTTGTGAGTGGTTGGTAACCCGGAACCTCATTTTGTTTGGGCATGGCTTGAATATGCCATTTGCAACACCAACCTAAATACACATTGAGGTGTTCAAGTGATATGTTTAACCTACAGCCTGTCTGAGGGCATCGAAATGTGAGAGGTTCTTATGTAATGAAGTTTGAGTTCACTGAGGCTTACGTGTGGTAATCAGTATGTAACCAAAAGGCTGGTATTTGGAATGTGATTGGTGTGCATGAGGGTCACCTTAACTGACCCAATGTGATGATCACAAGGGTCAGCTGTGACATTCGGCTCATGACTTCAAAACCTCTCTTGACTTGCTCGAAGTAACCAGACATCTTCCCTCTGCCTTTGTTCCAGGACCCATCCCTTTTGTGATTGTTCCTGAGCTGTGGGCCCAGGGGCCTCGCCCGGCGGCCATGTCCCTGTCGGTGCAGGTCAACTGGTGGTGCAACTTCGTCGTTGGTCTTTCCTTTCCATTCATTCGGGTAAAGGAGAACTACATGTATTTGAACTTCTGTCCACTGAGAGGTGACACTGCAGCCGTATGTTCTGTGTGGAAGTTAACACGTTGACTGCCGACTGCGAGTAAACTCGCAGGATATGAAAGGCTGTTATAATGTAAATTGAATACATGTACACTGGCATCACCAAAGAACACAGATATGCTATTGGCAGTGTGGAGGGCATACATCCGTAAAACGCTCATGTTCAAACCAGGTTCAAACATCTGAAAGGTACCTGTTAAATATGTGTCCATGCGTAAAATGCTTGGCAAATAGGAATGCTCCTTTGAAATTATACGCGGCAGTCAACGCGTTAATTGATTCACCTGAGAGGAACATGGTGGTTGTGTCCATAGGCAGGATATTTCGCTCCTATTTGACTTTGGCAACCAAAAGCAGTAGTCTGAATGATAAGATGCCATCAAAGTAAGTTGACCAATGAGACCTTGTCTGATACATGGCAGACTCCAAAAAACAAAATTCTTCAATTCTCCTCCAAAAAGGAACCCAACATCTTGGTTTTCTCACTCTAACTTTCTCGTGTCTCCCCATCACAGGATGGCATTGGAGCCTACTCTTTCTTGGTCTTTATGGGGTTTGTCATTGTCACCACTATCTTCATCTTCTTCTTCATCCCGGAGACCAAGAACAGGACCTTTGAGGACATCTCCTCCAGTTTTGGAAGGAAGAAGGAGATCAACCAAAATGACTACGAGCTTCAGGAGAATCAGTAGGGAGTCTCGAGTGCAGAGCTTTTTTGCGGGCCCACATTTGTACGGCGTTGCTTAGCTGTTTGACAAGTTGGAGCCGAGTGCTTCCAAACTGTGCATAACTGTATGAGTTACAAGCTGGTAGTCAGTTTGCTTGGCAAAATCTTCCTCAAGTAAACTTCCTCAAGCTACAGGAGGCTTCTTAAATGATAAAAGCCAATTCTTTGATTGGACTCAGGGAAAAATGTGTAAAACCATAGATGTAGAAGGACTGTGGTGCGTCATGTTCAACACTGGCTCTGAGAACCGGAACAACAATGCACCCTGTGAGCCTAGCAAGAAATGATATCATGCCATTTTATACTCTGACAATCACTGTAGCATCTCCAAAGTCACGCTTACAATCCTGGACAAAATTATTGGGAGACACGTCAACAGCCATTCCAGATCCCCCACTCCCCCGGTCAATGTTGTCATGTCGAGCTGGAGCGCAGACCCTGCATTGAGACCCAATACTGACGGGGGGGGGGCCTCAGGTGGGGGCCCAATGAAATTTGACCAGGATTGTAGCGTGCGATAAAAGTGTGTAGTGTGATCAATGATCATTTTTTACACCGTGCGGTATTTTGAAGCATTCATTGTAAACGATTCACCAGTATGCACTTTTGGGTCAGTAAATTTGTTCATAGTACTGCTTAGTTTGCGTTCTTCAGATAATCTGCTGTCCCACTGCCACTTTGAGAATATGTACCCATGTGAGTAAGTTGACTTCAGTATGACCAGTGATTACACTTACGCATGTAGATGCATGAACGTACATACATTCCCAGTACTAAATGTTTCACCTTGGATTTAAATAAATGTACAGACTTCCTCTCTTCAAAGGGTAGGGTTTTGAGGGTTTTTACATTGAGGTTAAAGCATCTGAACACATTTCTAAGTAAATCACTCTGGGCATTTTGAGTTTTAAGTTCAAACAGTCAACTGCTAAAAATATAAACGTAAAGACTTGAAATCTTCAATTTGATATACGGGCAATGGTTGTACCAGTGTTTCCTGACTGAATCCCCTATTCTCTCTGCTAGTACTAGTTTGGTCATTTTGCCCTGGAATGAAAAACTGTACATATTCCCTTGATCACTTAACCTAATCATAATTATTCAACTTACCAAAATAAATAGAACTAATCTTCTAGATATTTTCTCAACAAATCTGATGCATATTGTCTGTTCTTGCACTATTTAAATAGCTGTCCTGAACCCGAGTGCAAACGTTTTTCGATTTCGTTTAAAAGTACACCACCAAGTGAAAATAAATGTGGAAATACTTTGAATCACGACTTACATTTTGTGTTTATGGATTTGATTCTGTAAATATTAGAAATTCCTGAATTTGGGATAAAAGTTGTAATAGAAAGTGTAGATAGAAAGTACTGTGACAATGTCTAAAAATCAGTTTGGTTCTCAAAGGACTGGGAAGCAAACAACCAATTCTGCTGCTGTATATTCTTGTAACACCAATTACTCTCCTCTTAACATGTTTAAGTACGGTCTAAAATAGCCTTGTGTACTGATGATGTCGCACTTTGCTTTAACACCTGTGCGGTTTCTATGGGAACCGGGTGGGGATGACAAGTTTGAAGCTCCACAGGAAACCATACATGTAATCAATGCGAGATGGAGATGTCATCAGTACACAGGCCCGGGTAGTTGAAAACTCTTGGAACTTGGGTGTCTTTAGACAATCAATCCCGGTAAGAACAAGAGATACATGCATTTGTAGCGGAATGCACATGTAATACTGACTAGCTTTCTGTACTCTGAGGGTTCCCCCTACCTGGAACATTACCGGAGTCTTGCATGGGTGGTTTTAGTTCAGAATCAACAATTGTGAGCTACGTGTGCAGTTCCATCAGACTATCAGTGTCAGCTTGGGAAATGTTTCAGTGTCTCTAGTGTCAGCCAAATGAAATTCTGTCGGTGTCATTTTAGACGAGAACCCGTCTTTTTATGTTCTAGTACATGACTAAATACATGTTGAAATAAAGTATCAGGAATCTGTAACTATGTAGGTCATCAGTGATGAACTATGCTGAATTGCTGTGATTGTTTTAAAATGTGATTTACCCTAACTTAAACTTTGATAGGTGACCATACCAAAGATTATTAATGGATTGTTGCAGTGTACAATGCAAGAATTAAAGTGAAATGGTTATTATGTTTGATATTGCATTTCAAAATTTGAAATAAATGCAGAGTGAGGTTTTGCCAAACTCAGGGTCATGTAAAAGACAAAACAAGTTTCCTCTCCTCGTCTGCTTCCTTTTCCCCGACCATTTCATTTTCAATACATGTTATTTTTAAATGCCAAATTAAATATTTAATGCAGCCTGCGTTGGTCGTCGCCTGACAGTGTTTTCTTGGGTATGACTTCTAGAAACTACCACAGTCTCCAGTTTCACTCCTTCAAAATTCATACATGTACCATCAACATGTTTGATTACTCCAATCACGCTTCATTGTGGTGTTGTCGTAGACGGCACGTGCAAAACATGGTAATAAATGATCAGTTAGGGGTGAAAAGGTAATTGCAACATACAGGGTACAATCCACTCACTCTAGCCCCATTGAAAACAGTGTAAGATCAGCACTGTTCAGGGCCCAATAGCATGCACGCCAACATCCCTGAGATTCCTGAAACACAAATGAAATTCTTGTCTGGTCACTAATCTTTCAATTTCTTTTCAATTTTTTTGTGGGTTAACCAATCACATTTTTAATTATTCCCACAAAACAAAATCACCCCCCCCAAAAGTGAATTTTCCGAAGTCTGATTGCAGCCATTATTCAAGTGGCAACCCTCAACTTTCTCGGGCACTTAAGACCATTTTTCAACCGTAGTTTGTACCCTTCTGCTCTCATATGAAAGCTCAAAGACCCAGGGAGCTGATCCCGGCAACGATTTACACAATCTCACCATTTTGGGGGCCAAACAATCTCCTTTTTCAAAAGATACTGTGGGTGGGGGCACTTTTAATGATAATAAGCTGGTCAGAAATTCTCACTTGAATTAGTGGTCTGCACCCATGAATTCCAGCTGCTGAAAACAACGGATATCCACACTCACACACCTTCATTTCACAGAACTCACTTGACTTTATCTCTACATACATGTACACCACTTTCTGAACTATCCACAATGGCATCAACTTCCCATCATTCAACTAAGCCCCCATAGGTTTGCACAGCATTATGGGATACTTCCCCTAGTAACTGTCTTGGCGGGTTGGTTACTAGGCCCGAGTAAGCATGGGGAAAGCAATCGAATGCGCTGTAATGTAACTAGTATACAAAGGTGAGCATTCCCCCACCACTTTATTTTAAAAAAATGCTCATGACAAACTGCCGATTTTTTTCCTGGCTTGAGTGGTAGAGGAATGCTCCTCTGTATATTCAAAGGAGGTACATGTACACGTTGGCCAACGTGCAGATAACACATGAACAACTGTTGAGTGTACCCCGCCTCCAGCAGTACAGCGCCACCTAGGGACACCTACGGTAACTTGCTTGACCCTGGACCTCTGCGTATTGTTAGTTGTCATACAACAAGCAGTATCTCCACAGGATATGCCTCCATGATATTTTCTTAGACGTCACGATACCTTTTGTTTTCACGCTGATCTTTTTTTGAGATTTTCCAGTACACGTAATGTCTTGCCATCAGACACCAACACAAACGTAGACAAACCCCTCTGAGGTCATGCCCATTTTTTCCCGAGACGAATGGCCCACATGTTCACCAAGACTTTAATCATTCTAGAGCTTGTGCCAGTGTTGCATTTGAATTGACCACATCTGAGTCTGAATCCTTGCAACCGAGTCCATTCAGTTTGAGTGCTAGTCAAGTCTGAGTCCTCAACAGTCGGAGTCCACGAAAAGTGGACTTGAGTCCAAGTTTGGACTCAAGTCATACAACACTAGTTGGCACACGGCTCTAACAAATGCTTGCCTCAAATCACAAACTCAGTGACAGTGTGGGTGATGCGGGGATTTCAGACTTGAATGCAAAGATGAAATCCTTGATATTCTTGAATACACTGATATGACGTATTGGTATCTCATGTTTGACAGAATACATATTAAAAATTGACCATTGTTGTAGTCGAGCCCATCAAAGTCCCAGCAAGTCCATTCACAAGTCTATCACAAGTCACTCAGTCTCAAGCCAACTCACAAGCTATTGAAATAAACTGTGGCAAATGCATTCCTTTGTCAATGATCAGCCCATTACTCATGACTGGTCTTGTGAAGGGACTTGTGATGGACTGGACTATGACGTTGCTTAGGGCCACAAAAACCTCCAATTCATCCCTGACATCAGATGACAAAGGGGTGACTGCTTCCTCCTCTCGCAACCAACAGGTACCTCCAAGTATTAATGATTCCATCACCCCCGTGTTGTAGTCGAGACCATCATAAGACCAGTCACGAGACCATGCACAAGACCAGTCATGAGACCATGCACAAGACCAGTCACAAGTAACAGGGTAAACAATGTGAAAGGAATGCTGATGTTGTTGCGGTTCATTTGAACAGCTTGGGACTTGAAGTCAGACTGGAGGTCTTGTGTTGGTCTTGTGAAGGTCTTAAGTGGTCTCCACTACAACACTGCATCACCCACTGCAATTAGATCCAATAACGCAGACAACACAAAAGCAGAAAGAAGTTTGGAAACAGATGTGCACATGCAAGATTTTTTTATTTTGAAATCAAAAAAGGAGACAGCAAACACACAGTGGCATAACTAGAGCTGCATGTTGGGGGAGGGGGACCCAGGGGAAAACTACTGGGTGCACACACTTTTTTTGAAGGGGGTTGCAGCTGCAACTACAAAGCTGCAGCTCCATTTCAAAGGAGATTATTGACAGATTTCAAATGGGGGGGCACGGGCATCCGCCAAGAGGGCACATCCCCCTCCACCATAGTTACACCACTGCAAAAAGAACAAAGGGGGAAATGATGACAATGCATTGTCAGTGCAACATTAACATGCACCGTAAGCAGCATATTGATTAGTGGCATTAAGTAGCACGAATAAGCAGGCTTGATTACAACGCAACAAAAGCAACAAAGCTAGAGACAAAAGACAGCAGTTAGTGGAAATCAGACAGTAGTTTGAAACTGGCTTAGTGACGGAACATGCACTGGCTCAGAGTGAAGAAGACAAACGTGCAGAAGTTAAACCCACATGGTGCAATGATGACGACGTGATTATTCACCCTTGTCGGAGACTATAGACCCTTGCTGTGTTTATGGTTGACTGCACAGCAAGGCCTTGGATTTCATCTGATCAACTTTTGGGGGGCTTATCCCTGGTCGGCAGCATTCAACTGGGAGGCCCTGGAATGGCACTTAGGAGTCCTTATTTTCTGAATGGCGCACAGTTTCATGCAATACAAATGGGCCTGCTGCTGGTGGGGGACGAGACGAGGGTGGCTGAGGGGCCAGGCACCCTCAGTTGGCAAAAACTACAAGCATCAAAATTCCCCACAGGATTGATCACAGAGGGGGCGTGCTTTCAAAACCAAAAATCAACAGACTTAAAACATAATAATGTCACACTTTGTTTACAAACATGATGACAAAATGAGAGTAAAGTCGAACTCTGCTATTATGATGGTTTAAAGTCAAAGATTGAGGGGAGGTCAATTTGGGGGTTTTGAAATATGTGGAAAGACTAACCCTTCTATTAAATTCCAAATTTTTAGCAAGAACAGATATTTAAAAACGTCAGTTTCATAACAATTCGGACAAAAGCAGAATAATGCCACATGGTCACCAAAATGTACTTTTACCAAAAGCGTTAGATACCATTGGAAAGGTCCTTTTCAGCTGATATAAAAAAAATCATATAAACTTCGCAATTTTTGAAATTTTGACTTTTAGCTCATTTTCTGTTACAAGTCACAGATGCGCTTTCCTGTGGGGGCTGAATGGGTCATGGCCCACCCCACTACCAAAGGAAAGTATAGCTGTATGTAAACAAAGCATGATGTCATTATGTTACAGGTCTATTGGGCTAGCAATGCTGGCCACAGCGGACCTTGTCTAAAGAGTCAATGCCTTTTTTACAGCCTCAGCTGTGATTAGCAATCAAAGAGGCTCGCAACGCTCACTGACAAAAGGGTGAACATACACGCAGTCATCAATCCACATTATCCCAGTGCCATGCCCAAAAAACCAAGCCCCTACTGAGAGGTCCTTTTTCTTAAAAACACTCCAGATTTCCATTAAATGCCATGTCCTACCCAGCAGTTTGAAATCATTTCAGTGCTCTAGGCATTTATAAATGTATCATAATTTATAAAAAGATTAAAAAAAGCACACTTTGAGAAATAATTTTTAAGTGTTTTGGCCAATGACAAAAAAGCACTTGTATGCAGTAAAAAATTAAAAAGGTCATTCATAATTCCACAAAGTATAAAAATATGTTTATAAATGACATGTACATTGTACATAATATTAAGCTCCTGTTAGTAAACTGATCTACCAATGTATTTTGAAATGAAGGAACTTTCAAAGAATTTTGATATGTTTGGACCTAATTTCTTTTGTGAAAATGAAGTAAATAACAAGTTTAATAGGCCCTCCATATTTTGTGAAGTCTATGGAAGAGCAAATGGAGATAAAGTTAAGATCAAACAAACCCCCAATACATAATGACATTTAAACTGGAAAACATAAACATGCAGAGGTCTGTCTAGTTAGAGAAATTGTGCGAGATATTGCTTGCGGTAAACTATTGCAAACTCAACAAATCTTGACAGCAGATAGCAAATAATGGTTTGGTATGCATGAGTCGTATCTCCTCTCACTCCAACTTGCTCCTTACAATTGTCTCCCTAGCGAATTTTTCTCAGGTTACTGAACGGTTTGGTGAAGAAAAAAAAATCAATCACAAAACATTTACTGGACAGAAATGTACATTGACAATTCAAAACTTTCTATCAACTGTGGGTGACTTACAGTAAGTAGAAAGAACCTTAATTTTCAATTAGTTTTCAAGAATGCAAGTCAGGTTCTGGTAAGCAGCTTGGCAATAAGGCCAGAGAAGCCTACCTTCACCTCATTAAGGCCTGATATTAGTCCAGAAGTTGCTACGAAGAGCCTTGCCTGAAAACTGGAATCCCTGCAATGTTTTTCTTCAAATTTCACACGGGGATAGGCCACTGTTCATGGCCACATGTACATGTACATTGATGTACGGTGCAGTATTAAACTATAACCCTGACAGTCCTCAGTCCTTCACCTGTTGGAGGACTGAGGACTGTTAGGGTTAATGGACAATTCAGTGCTATTCAGAGAACAATTTTTTTAGAAGAATGTCATGAAGAAAGTGTTGAAGGAATATTCACATGCCAATGCTTGGTAAATCTGAGCTGGGGTGGTCTATTCAAACATGACAAACAAACCACAGCATTTCCATGGAGAGTAGAGGATTACAAAGTGAGTAAACAAGAGAACGCTTCATGCATTTGAACACCAATGGATGTGCAACGTGTACACAGAGACAAGTTTGCCAGCTATGAATACAGGTAAATAAGGAAAGGAAAGTTAAAGTAATACACGTGGTGTGAAGGAATCGTTTAATACAATAAGAGACAAGTTTGCCAGCTATGAAGACAGGTAAATAAGGAAAGGAAAGTTAAAGTAATACACGTGGTGTGAAGGAATCGTTTAATACAATTAGACTGAAAATAAAAGTTAACTGTAAGTGTAGAACAGATGAAGAGAACATTATTGAAAAGGCACTGTAAACAGGTTCATTTGTCACAGCTAACCTTTAGGCCTAACGTCTGTAGTTTTCAATAATTTACTGCAAAGACACTGACACCAACGCTGTGGAAGTTGTCAGGATAACTCAAAATCCAGTGTGCATGTGATATAGAGCGTGTGTGGGTTTTCACTGAAGGCCAGCTACAACTCTTTCTTTTAGGTTCCATTCAGACGAACTTCGTTTGCCGTAAACAAAAATCTTGCGACAAAATCTAATGAACTTTTTAAACACATTTTGCAGAGAAAATGAAAGAGAAAACTTCTTTGGACCCATACTCCCAAAGCCTTTATTCAATTTTGTCTTGCCTTTGTGCGTATTTCAATTACAGATTCTTAACCAATAGGCCTCAAGTTGTGATTACGTGGCCCGAAAAATTCAGAGCTACGACCAAATAATAAAAAATAATTGCCCAATACGAAGAAATTATTAAAACAGGATCAACATGCACAGTCTGGAATTTCTCAAATTTCAACTGTGAGGTTCAAGATCACTACTTGACAAAATCTGAGGAGGTTGCTTATTGCCTTGACAGTCAATCACCTCAGAAAGCTGGAATTGTGAGTGGCCCTTCAACACATGCTATCCTGGGTTTAATAGCCTTAGAAATCCACAGCGGTTAGTGAGACATATGTTAAATTGCATCATTTTCAATAGTGCGAAAGCTCTCGTTACTCACTCCGGCTTCCTCGGCCTTGTTGGACTTGTCCTTGAAGAGGGCGCTGATCTCTTCAAAGCTCTTGTTTTTGGTCTCCGGCACGAAGAAGAAAGTGAAGACGAAGAAGATGACGAGAAGAACAATGAAGATGAGGAAGACGTAGTTCTGCAAGGCATTCTGTCAAAAGAGAGAAAATCCCCAAAGAGACAATCACTGGGGCTGACCCTGATGGGCAAACTTGAATTCCCAAACACACAAGTTGGCTTTTAAATTGGAGACAAATTTTGATGAAGCAAGAAAAAACTGGCACTCTGTCGACGTGACTAGCATTGTACATCATGGGTTTCCAGAAATTTCATTCCCTGATTTTTTGCCTGTTGTTTACCTGTAAACACTACATTTACTACACAGATTCACTGAATAGGGTCAGGTAGCTCCAGACTAAGGCCCATTTACAGGACTACTTCCATATCCTTGCACTTCACCAAAACTAGAAACACAGGGACTTTCCGATGAAGGGCCTCTTATTTCAAACATGGTTTCATTCACCTAAACAGTTCATTAATCCAGCCGAACTAAAACCTCCTGACTGTTTTTGCTCATGATATCGTGGTCTCTATTTTGTCATCTCAATGCTGCTATTCCTTTACTACACTGATTCATTCCCAATCATTGAATGGGCCGATAAACACAGTCAGGATCTTTTGGGTCTGGGGACCAGACAACAATAAATACCGGTATGTAGAGCCCAATGGCTGTTTCCTCAGTAGCTTCGGGTCAGGCAACTGGGCACGGGTGATGAAGCCATCCATGCTTATCAGCCCAGCGAATGTATTTGCCGTTGAGCATTGGTAAGAGTTGCAGGTTGTGTGGTGGGCCGGGCCAACCAGATGTGTGCCTCAATCCCAACAAGGACTTTTATTGCAGCCTGCCATAGTTTAACGTTCTTTGACACCACTGTAATCTTGGGATCTACTTATTTACCGCTGTCTGGTTCCCAGACCAAAAAGATCCTGACCGTATTAATCACCCACTCCACAACTGGGAGTGAATCCGTGGATTAAATAAATAGCAGAGCTAGACAAAATAGACACGCTAACAGGGAACGGTTGGGGAGCTTCAGTTCTGGTGAATCAATAAACTGCTTGGGTGAGTGAAGTCATACAAAAATATGACACTCATAGGAACCTTGTTAGAGAGTGATGGCTTTTGATCTAGTTTGGGCGTAGGGCCAAGGACACGGAGGTAGTCCAGTAGAGTGGCCCTAGTCTGGGACCAGGGCCACTGCATGCCTGGACAGCCTTATTTTACATACGGCCATGCTTCCTGTAGCATGGTTGTTAGGGACTCATAAATGTACTTGAGGCATTCTGGCAGGCCCCTCTCCATTCTCAAGGGTGACCAAACCTGTCACCACGGTGATACATTCCTTTTGTAACACGTCCACTCAAGTATTCTGCCTTGGATACATGTAACTGATTTTCACATCACTCCCAAAGAGAGTCCATCAAATGGAAGAAATACCTAAACACTGCACTGGCTTCCATATCCAGATTTTATACAAAAGTAGTGTTGTTAGTCTATCCCAGACACCCCCCCCCAAAAAAAGACATTTTTAAAAAAAGACACGAGTTCATTTACTTGTAGGATCGGAAAGAGAAGTCCCACAGCAAAGTTGGCAGTCCAGTTGACACAAAATGCGATGCTTATAGCAGCTGGCCTGGGTCCCTGGGAGAAGAGCTCGGCCACTATCAGCCAGGGTATAGAACCTGTTGGGGAGAATGGATCCACTCCAGTTAGTTGGCCATGAAGGGCACCATTTTCATGGCTCAGCTGACCATGGTGATAGGATTCTATGATCACTACTCTGAGTTTAAAGCATTAGCAGATTTTTTTTAAATACGTCTATCAAAAGTCAGTCGCAAGTCAGTCACAGTTCAGTCGCATGTCAGTCACTCACTCTAGTCACTCTACTTTTGAAAATTCTGACTTTCAGCTCATTTTGTGGTGACGGGTCACATGACAACAAGACAGGGACAACCACATTTTCCACTTTACCTGGCCCTATGGCAAATCCTACTGTAAAGAACATAACGCACACAATGCTGACGTAAGATGCAGGAGACCAGGAATCCTTCGGGAAAGAAAAAAGATGAAACTGAAATAACCGTGTCCCAGAAAAGAAAAGACCATTTGAGGGGAATCAATACAAATGAAATCTGTTTGTCAGACAGACATGACTTTGACTTCACTCTTGAGGTTTACCCTTTAGTCCCTATTACAAGGCATTTTTGCAAGTTACGGAATGCCCCAGGAGGTGGAAAAGCCATTGGCCGGTTGTGACGGATTTAAGTCAGAAGGTTCTGGAATGGTTTGTCCAAATAGGCAAAACTGGAAATTAGGCATGGGTCTGGAAAGACAGAGGTGGGGCTAACAGACAGCCCGAGGGGCGGCTCACCTTGAGGAAGAGGAAGCCTGTTAGGAAGGCCGCCGCAACTGTCATGGTGCCCAGCCCAATGAGGTGCAGCAAACGCCGGCCGCTGCGGTCCATCAAGGGTACCTGAAGCGCAGAGAGCGTTACAAACAATCCACAATGTATGCAAACTCTTGAATGCCCTGGTTCAAACTAGTGACTAGGTTTTGGCTCTCAGTTCATCCTCATTAACTCCTAAATGCTGAACTCCCAAAAAAAGACAGGACAACGTCAAGGCACCAAGCCAATTAAAGTTATGGCAGCTTGGATGTACTTCACTAAATCACACAAACACAATTTGGCAAGTTTAGAAATTGGAAGAGGTTATGACCTTCCTACTGAAGGGAAGAATTCACTAAGAAGGGCTTAGCCTCCTCCAACTCTTAAAGTTTGAAACTTTATGGGTACACTAAACTTGAGAAAGCCACAGTACTCACACTGATGATAGTCATCAGCACCATAACAGCACCTGTGCTCAGCGTGGCATATTTCGCATTGTCCCCTGGCACTCCAGCTGTGATGAAGATATCCGAGGAGTAGTACAGCACCTGTTGCACAGAATGAACAAAACGAAAGAAGAATGCGAAGACTCACAAAGATCACAATAGACCTTTTTTTTCCCACCCACGTGACTGGATGGCGCTAAATGTAAACAATACCACTGGGTCTGGACCGCCTTGGCCACGGTGATTGCATACATTCCTACGGGCAGCTTCAACCACGTGCAAATGCACGTGCGCACACTGCACGCTTGACTAGTTTATCTGAAATAGGTAGATTACCTACCGTTACAACACTATGCACTCATTACCATCACAACACAGCGGTCCAGCGCGATTGTGACATCACAGGAAAAATGTCTATAGGAGTGCCTACTGTACCTCCATAACAGAAGGCACAGTGTGCACTGACAGCTCTTAATCAATTAACCTATTGCCAGTTGTGAGTCAGCTTCACCCCTTTGACAACTTGGAACACGTGTACTGGTGTGTACAAGCTTGAGAGTTCAACTCGTCAGGCGCCCCTGGGAACATGAATGGCGTGAGTTGGTTTTGCCAATTTCCTTGCATGGTTGACACCAGCTCCCAGGGATACTGTACACAAAAGGTCGCTTTACAGCCACTAACGCTAACCAGTTAGGAAAGCACGGGCAGGAAGTGTTGCATCGCCAGTCCAGCGGTCTACTGTCCCGGACATACCTACTGGTAGGATAAACTTTATTCGTGCACGTATTGTTGGCACCTGATCCTGGTTCACTCACCGCATTGATGCCCGACAGCTGCTGCGACAGCTGCATGACGATGCTGATGACCAGCGGCCGACGCAGCGCGGCCTGCGTGAAGAGCTGCAAGATGCTGATACGCTCCTCCTTCTGCTCCTCCGTGTACTCCCTCCGCATCTCCGCAATCTCGTCCTGGATCTGGGAGTCGCCGCGCAGCCAGACCAGGGCTGCAGAGAAGAGGAAATAACGATGGGGAGGTGAGAGAGCGGTCAATCTGGACAAGTCAATATTTATATCTAGGGATTGTCTGAGCACCTTGATTGGTCTATGCAGGTGGTTTTCATCAAATGATAAAACATGGCTGAGAAGTGTTAAAAACCCATCAGTGATAAAAGTGGACCCTGAATCCAGACAAAAATGTCAAACTCAGCAATTTCAAGCGATTTGGAAACAAAAGATCTGAATCACAGTAAAATCTCGATACCTCGAATATCTGGGGAATGGACAAAAATTTCGAGTTATCCAAAATTCGAGTTTAAAGAAGGTCCCGATTTCTTTTGAAGTTAAGTCATTATTACGATGTGTATCATAACATGCACCTATACAATGATGCACAGTTACCGTAAACCTCCCTATGATGACTTTTGAAATGACATTGTGGTTATTTCATATTTTGGCGCCACAAGTTTTTGTTCATAGAAAGACATTTTTGCGGAGGATTTTTTGTGGTCAATCGGCTGATAAATAATAGATTACATGTACTGTTAATCATTTAAACTGTGTACCTTGGGTGGCAAATCTTTCTTTTGCGTTGTGAATGTGTGACACATTGTGGTGGTCCCATTTCTGATACCCCACCGCACCGCAACGCAATGCTGCGCCTTGCACATGCACACTCGGGCGGGGTTCCCCGATGAGTCAGACGACTTTTTTCATCACGAGGGTGCACCTTTTTGCGCTTAAATAAAATTTCCTAAAAACAAAAATGCTATTGGTGTCTCTGTCTTTATTTTTTGTTCTTCGTTCTTTATTTTCAAACTTTTGTTTATTTTTTGGGAGTGAGATTTGGCTACACAAAAGCTCTGCGTTGCAGTCACGTGGTTGGTCCACTGCTTGTGAGCACGCTGTGGTTTGTGGCTCTAATCGGGCAGCCATCGCACGGGCGAGGGCAAGCAGTTGGGCTAGACCATTAGGCCAGACTTCACTTCCGTACGTGTGGCGCATGCAGTATACACAAAGATCTGCAATGCATTGACACAGCCACAGCAAAGAGCCATCAGTTGGCCTGCCGACACATTGTCTACAATGGGCCCATGGTAACAATTGGGTCAATTCCTGCAAGTAGGATTTTGCGGTCGTGGTGTGGTTTACATGTCTAGATTGATCATTATTGAAGCGCTTGCAAGTGTTCCTGTGTGAAAAGACAAAGTGTGCGTGTCAGAAATGATTCAAACTAGACCCGCGTTCTGTTTACACTTTCTGGAAGTATTTTGGCGGTGGTTTCTTTTGGATCTGCTACACAAAAACTTCAAGGTAAACGAATCCGGCAACGTGAGCAGTTCGAGTTTAGGCTTTGTTTTGTACATAAAAGCCTATTCTTTCGGCGGGAATTAATTATTCTTTGAGTTAAGCGGAGTTTCGAGTTAGCTGACTTTAAGTTATCAAGATTTTACTGTATCTCTCTTGAGATGGGTAGTACATACCCCTGAATCCAGACAACAATGTCCACTTCAGTGTTTAAAGTTACTTGTAAATGAAAACTCGGAAGTAACTCTCTTGAGATGGGCAGTGGGCAATGATGAAGCTGGGATCACTTTTTGAATAGGCTGTGATTCAAAATCGTCTTTTAAAAACTTGAGAGAGGAATCTCTGTGATAGAGGTTAGAAAACTGCATAAAGAATGATGCCTGCTTGGTGCACAGAAGGCATGGCAGATGTGAGTTCTCATCTTATGCTTTGAACTGTTCCACAGGATGTCAAGGTACATGTATGTATAGTGTGACCTTTGTCAGGGGTTTCGATCATTTTCTTCAAGCCATGAGTACAATACCCACTTCCTTGCTCAGAGTAGTGTCCAGTACTCTTTTGCCCGCAATATTTGTATCAGGGCTCGAATTAACAGGCGCAGGTAGCTAAAATGCACCCGTTTGTCTCAGACGGGCGCCGGAAGTACTTACGCCCGTTTGATTCATGTACCTGAACATTTTTACTGTTTGTTTCTACTTTTGTCATGAAAATACCTGAACTTTTTCACTTCACTCACGCCAATACGCACGTTATCTAAACCCCTGCTTTGTGATACATGTATGCGGCATAAACTGTCTCATGACTTCTATGTACATGTAAATGTGGTGTAAACATAAGTGATGCTACACCAGTTCATATTGGTTTGTGAAATCCACAGCCGTTGAAGTGCATCAGTAACAGGCAAACACAGCTTACAATATTCCTCCCCCCCGTAACAAGGACCGGATTATTTGGACTCTTCCCCAGTGCCTGGACTGCCTTCAAGTTTAATACCCACCTTTCTCTGCATTTTTCTGTTTGTCACGGATGATCAGTAAGTAGCGTGGGCTCTCAGGACAGAAGGGCAGGGAGAGAAGCTGGAAGACGGCGGGCACAGCGGCAAATGCCAGACAGACTGACCACAGAGCGTCCGTACCTGCAATGGTCACATGATGACTGGATATCATCAGGAGAGTTTATCACATTGACAGGGCTCCCTGACCATGTGTCATGTAATGACCGCCCATAATCATCCTCCAGTGAAATGTTGAGTTACAAATACGATGACATGGTAGAAATCTGTACAGTGAAGTGGCCAACATCGTACACGTTGCAACTTTGGTTGTACGCACTTTGCAATAAAATATGGCATTGGGGCTTCGTCCACTGCCTTTCTGGACAGAAGACACTTTACTTGAGTCCTTGATGGGAAAAATTGGATTGAATTTGTCACTACATAAAATCAATTTCACTGGATATTCAGTGGCCACTGTTTGAAAGCTGCTTTCTAATTGGCCCTGGCCCTTTCAATAGAAAGATGCAGACAGTTGCTTCACATCTTCCAAACTGGAAGGAGGGGAACCCGTGTCGCCAGAGCCCTTACCTAAGAGCACCGGAAGACCTAGGATCTGGGACAGGAGAATGCCCACTGTCACGCCCAGCTGATTCATCACGCTGATCGCCCCTCGCAAGTTGAATGGGGAGACCTCCGACAGGTACATTGGCACAATGCCGGTATTTATTCCTGTCCACAGTAATAAACGGTTAAGAATCAAAACTAAGACAGAAAACAGACAGGAAATGGACACAAAACAAGCAAAAAAACATTTGATCAAGTACATGTACCTCCACAATGTGATGATTCAACAGTCAACACCTATGGAATGATTGGATTGGACACATCCAGAACGACTAGCTGCAGGAATTAGAACCACTTGCTGAAGGAACGGTATTATTGTTGGCTGAACATTTCAATTTCTCAGAAAGGGCAAGATACCTGTATGACGGCCAACTTTTGACATAAAGCCCAGAGTCATTTGAACAGTGCTTGTACAATACTTCTCTCTGCAGCCTCATATTTTCAATTATTCTGGGGCACACCTGTGGAGCAACACTTGCCCTTACCGGTACGACAGGCGCACAGGGTTCCTACACCTAAAGGACAATTAAATTCCATGACTTTCCTTGACTTTTTTATGACCAAATTATGAATATCCATGACTCAATAACGCCATTTTTTGTTACTATTCAGACATGTAAAGTTGCAAATAAAATCACACCTTTTATGCCCTTATTTCTGATGATAGAAATCACACACAGTGTCTGAAAAATTCCATGACTTTTCCGTGACTTTAGTCAGTTTTACAAAATTCCATGACTGTTCCAGGCCTGGAAAATGAAAACAAAATTTCCATGACTTTTCCAAGCCGCGGGAACCCTGGGCACAGTAGCCAAGTTTAGTTCAACAAGTGGTTCACCTCCACAGACTTCTTGCACTTTATGCGTGTGAGCAAACCAAATGGGGATATAATGTTCCCATGTCATGCGTAGGTGCGTCAAGGCATGCCTGACATCTTAACCAGTCAGTCGGGCCTGTTTAACACACGTAGCCAGATTGTGTTTACATGTCCATGAACTGGATGAGCTTCTGGCCAAACGTAATCTGGGAGTTTTCAAGTGATGGCCAGAGGCAATGGCAGTGCTGGTGTAGTCTCCTGGATGTGTCCAGTGCACCGACAGACACACTTACCGCAGTTCAGACCGATAACCAACCGTCCGATGATCAACATCTCGAAGGACCAGGCCACTTTGCTGAGTCCCATCAGCAACGCTGCCACCAGAGCGATGAAATTGTTGAGCAACAGGGTCCCCTTCCTGGGATGGAATTCAAGAAAAGCTTGAGGGAGCAGCTAAATGCAACACAGGGCAACAAAGTGCCAGTCCACATCTCATACACCTTTTAAATCCAAAACATCGGATCAGGTTAGAGGCTGGTTTCACAAAACATCTTTCTTAACTCCCTTTGATGTGTGCACCCTTTCCTTATTGAGTGCGGAATGCTGTCTGCATCATCTTTTAAATTGTTCTTGACAGCATTCCTTCAAATTTTTTATTGCCTTGTTTATAATTTTATTGATGCCATCAACGGTATCGTTGCTCATCAGAGGACAGACTTTAAAGGATCCAGGAAATGAATTTTTCTTAGTATCACTTTTTGTGTACATGTATCTCTGTACCCTTCTTTAATGTGTGGAGACGGTTTGACTTCTCTTGTTTTGCGTTATGTGAGCTGAAAAGTGCACTTTTAAAACATTCAAAGTTGACCACACATTTCTGGACAAGTGAGGGCGTTTTTGCTTTGATGTTCAGTTTGAATGTTTTCATGTTCAAATTGTGAACTCCAAATTTGCTTTTTTGAAAACAGTTCTGTGGAAAGGTCGCTGGCTGGCTTATTGCCACAGGAAATGAAATCTATGATAGCAGGGTGTAACAAATCTAGAAGTTTTCTATGCACAAATCGGTGCAACAATGAGATTCAGTGCCTAGGATGACATCATAGTTTTGCTCATGAATATATGCAAATGTGTATTAGCATAAAACCCCCAAAGCTCCAAAACCTGGGTTAAACTTGCAAAACAAAAAGTGAAAATAAGATTAATTAAAACCTAAAGGTGCAATTTCAAGGGCTTTTGTAAAATATTTGTATTTCATGGTCCCTTGAAAAGAGAACCAAATACCTCTTCCTCTCCTCAGCGCAATGTATGGATATAAATACTAAAATAATGATACACAAGGACGTATAGCTGAGCTGCAACGGGGAGAGAAGATATGAAAGATGCCTACAGCCAGTTCATCACTTCAGGATGAAACAAATTTCTCAGGTCCTGGTAGCAGCAAACGTTGAGATTAACTGACTTTCTGATGTTGCTTTCACACCAAGTACAAACTGGTCGAATTGGAAGCGCATCATACTGTGACGCAGAGGCAAGATTTCAGCTCATCTAAAACAATCAATCTTTTTTACTGGGCCCCAAAAGCCACATAAACGTCCCTACCTCCCAAGCCGATCGGCCAGCGGGCCAGCAACCAAGGATCCCACCATGCCGCCGACAGCAAAGATGGCCACCGCCGTGGCAAAGAGGAATTCGTTGCGGTTGTCCTCCATGGGCTCGCCACTTCGCCGCTCCTCCGTCTCATTGAAGAAATCTTGGATCACCTGACAAGAGATTACAATGTACACAAGTTCAAAACTTCAGACAATTTCAGAACTTGGGAGAACCAGCATCTGTTGTGGGGGGAGGGTGTATGAATTTTGTACCACCCAGCCAGCCTTCAGTTTTTGCTAGGACAATTTAAACAAGTTTAACCCAGGCTCTGAGAAAACTTCTAAATTTTCCCATCCAGCATTTGCGCACAAGCAAACAAGGCACAATTAGACCATTTTGCTTACATACACTGTACACAGACCTGTTAAATGAAAAGACAAAGGAATATTGGCATTCCATCTGCTAAAATTTGCTGTAAATGTACAAAATGTATGTATGTGTTATGCAAAAATACAATCCCGTTAGATAAAACGTTACATCAGTTCACAGGTACCAGTGTCTGGAATTTAAAAAATGTATTAACCAATAAAAAAATAACAGGGAAAAATCAGTACTAAATAAATATAGAAACCCTTACAGATTTACAATCTGAGAAATCAAGTCAAGACAGTTAATTCAGGAAAACAATTAGACTGCTTAAGGATTATGGAATTGATAATTTTCAATGCAGATGTTTGATAACTACATGTACTTGAAACCCTTTTGGGATTAAGTGTAATAAACATCCACCTTTTGAAACAAACATGTAGCTTTTCTGAACAACAACTGAGGGTGCTGTTTCTGTGTATTTTTGTTCATGTTTTTCTTGTTCAAATTGTGAACTCAGAATTTGCCTGTGGGAAACAGTTTTCTGAAAGTGTTGCTCATTGTGCCTGAACATGACCATACATGTACAAACCATGAAAAACCAAGGAACAGGAAATTCAGGGCAGCAGAACATCAGAAATTTCAGCAACTCTTTTGTGCACAAATTAAAGCAACATTGCGGTGGTTCCTTGGGTTGACATCATACTTTTGCTCATCAATATGGAGATCGATTTGCATTACATTAGCATAAGCACTAAGAATGAAGTTAGCTGAAACAGCCTTTGAGTTGTAGTAACAAGACGGCATCGCATCAGTTGTTTACCTGCCTGCACAAATGTTACTGTACAAGTAGCCGGCCCACTTCACAAATTTCAGTGACCATCTAAGCTTTCTAGAGCCAATAATATTGCAAAAATCTCCCACTACCCCCCCAAATAACCGGTACGTATTGTCTATCGTCTAGATACCATACCGGTACTTTAAATAGACGAGTGCTTATCAGCACCATATGGGCGACCCCTGCATTAAACAGACCTTTGATGCATTATTATTATTATTAATTCAACTGCACTCACTCCATGCAATATTCACAAGCGCATTACAATGAATATTACATACATGTACTGTACTTGGGTGGGAAAGATATGTACAAGTGCAGTATGTACTTAGTGAGTGTGTAGAGACAGAGAGTGACATGTGCTCTTTACACCACATTCAACACGTATGTTTCCTTCCTCGACAAATGAGATGTCCGAATGGCCTGATGGAATTCTTGTTTTTCGGTCAACTCATTTACACATGTAATCAAATTACTTAGCAAGCAATAAAATTTGTTGATTTCCTCTGTTCCTGTAGAAAAAAAAAATCATGCCATTCTTGTGCCTAAAACTTTTACAAGAATGTGAAACCCATGAAGGTCAAGCCTGCACAGAACTCAAGGCCATCCCAATGGTCAGTGGCTTGCAAAGGTATTTTTCAAGCCTGGGGACAATTTCATAGAGCTGCTTACGCACAAAATTTGCTTAAGCGGGAAAAAAATTTGCTTAATAAACCAAGATTACCAGCTTAAACTCTATCTGATTGTCATGCTAACCAAAAAACAGCTAAATACACGTACGATCCTAAAACAACATACATGTACATAACATGGAGTTTTGGCTGGTTACCTGATTTATCAAGTGAGGTTTTTTTCGCGCTTAAGCAAATTTCAAGCTTAAGCAGCTCTATGAAATTGGCCCCAGATTCAAGAACTGAAATCTGGTTCAAGCTGAGATTTTATTCTGTCACAGCAAATCCTAGCCTATGTAACTGTAAGTCCAGTTGATATCTGAATAGTGTAGAATTCAATAGGGTTTAATGGCGTTGAAAAAAATCATTCTATGATATATCAAGGATCAGTGCTTGATTCTGTGGACAGTAAATGACGATGTTGCGTAAAATGACTTGATATCACTTAACAAAAAAAAATTGCACTTATTGGCTTTATCATGTACAGTGTATGTATGTCATTCCTTTGCATATGCATTTTTAAAAAAAACAAACCTACATTCAAGAAATATTTTCACTGATTTATGTTACACTCTAAGTTGTAGCAGTGGGCATGGTGGAAGACAGGACCAAAACATGGCTACCGTTGTCATGTGCCACAGAATGCCATCCTGTACATGTACTGTACATGTTCATTATAAAATTGATGCACGGCAGAGCTGGGTGAATACATGCACATGTAGTGTCAAAACTTAACTTGCACTAATTGTACATGTATATGAGAAAATACCTGGCAGTACAATACACATACATGTAGTTTCATGCACAGTGCTTGTATGCATGGATAGTGCTCAACATGTCACCAACACAGCTTAACTGGTCCCCCAACCACTTCCAACTCATTGAGTCATTCTACATGTATATGTACCTCCTCAACGTCCCATGCTCATGTACAATGTGTATTCCTCTATATGACTTATTTCACTGGATGCTTAAAACCTCTCACATTAGCATTAGTTATCTGGACTTTTATCCCTTTTTTGTACCAGTGTGAAATGGCGTGTCCTGTTACATGTACATAATTATATTGAGTGTGTTATATTGTCAGTCATTCAATGTTTAGAATGTGGGGTCCTGTTACATAACATCATTGAGAAGTGTATTATCACAGGCCCTTTTCCAATACTCGACTTGGGCTCCATCTCGGGCTTCGTTCCCAAAACAAATCCCCGATAGTGGGCCTGAAGCGTTTAGATCAAATTGGATTACTGTAATTTCTGGCTCTCCTGCATCTTATTTGATGTTTTGTGGCACTATTAGACTGATTACTGCGCTTACAGCTTCAACATCAGCTAGTTAAAAAACAGTTGAAGCCTGAGACGGAGCCGAAGTTGAGCATTGGAAAACGGCCTCAGCCTGTTTGTTGCAAATGCTGTATAAAAAAATCACTCTGTACTACATGTGCATGTAAATTTCCTCAATGCACAATGGGTGTGTACCATACAAGTACATGTATGCAGAGTGGCTGTCTACAAATCTATGTACATGCAGATGCACACAGATGCACACACACAACAGTGGTTAGCACATGTGCTCACTGAGGCTGCCTGCCCGATCCCCTCCACTGATCCCTTCAGTCAGCAAACTTTTGTTGCTGGCACACAAGTAGTATGCTACAGAAAAAGCGTCCGCCTATTATTAGGGAGGATTTTCGTTTGCTTTCGTTGGGTAGTGGTGCTACAGTGCCTGCCTTTTAACATGTTTAACAGCTGCATTTATGAAATGCTGTGAAGTAACTGGTACAAGGCAGCTCTGAACTGAAGGACTTTATCAGTCAGTGCATGATGTGCGATGCATTTAATGGTCCCTGTTTCCACATTGCTATCTCCAAAATCGGCATTAAAATGTGCAGAGCAATCAAAGGAATTTAATCAATGAAAAGGGCTGTAGTGTGTTTGCGCTCAGCTTGTTTGAAGTATCATGTCATATGCCTCTTCTGAAGCAACAAAATACCAGTATATGCAAATTCTCCTTAATACTGCAATAACCGTGCACGGTCGTTAGCAGTGAAGTGTTTGCTCGTGCCTACTTTTGAAGCATATTAAACTTGGCACTGCCTGGTATGATGGTACACGACATTTACTTAATTTCGCCAGAGCAGATTGGTAAAAAAAAAAAAACAGAACAAAACAAAGAAGCTGCAGTCAGAGAAACTGGTGAGTGTTATACCCGGTACATGTACAGTGATTAACTTTGGCTTAGGGTCAAGTGCCTTGAGGTCATACATTTAACCCAAGTACATGTTACATACACATGTACGTAAAGTATTCCCTTAATATTTTCGCTGGATTCTTCAATCTAGTTAACACAAGCTGCCATGTACATGTATTCACTATTACCAGAAAGGTCTAATGGTTATTTCCTCCAATTTCAGTATGATTTGAGACACATCCAAGGGAGTTATGGTTAATATTTAGGCGCGTTTGAAAATGAAATATGGTTATAACCACCACCGGACTTTTTCTGAATAGGATAGGATGGAATCAGGCTATGAGTCAACCTGCATGATGTATACTTCATGTACATGTCCCGGTATATGTGCATGTAGTAATAATAATAATAATAATAATAAAGCATTTATAAGG